>JBAPLH010000543.1:0-21020 GCA_037897445.1 Ceriops zippeliana
CACTTTTGACCCCAAACACACACTTTTTTGACACATTGATCATGAAATTAACACATGTGGCTAAACAACCTAGTATATTAATAGAATCAAAAACAAGTATATAAAGAGCATTAAAACACTAAATTTATTTTAAATCAATCAACCAAAAGGAGTCAGTCATCATGGTTTGCATTTCTTTACATATGTGAACTGGTTTAATTCCTAAATCATGAGACATTCTAATCACCTCATGTGAATTAGGTCTCCTCTTTATTATTAACAGGAGGATTTTTCTATTTTTCATGCAATAACCTTGAAATTTAAAATTTGCCCTCAACCTTAATGAGTATATTCTTTATTAAAAAAAATGCCTATGGACCATCTATATCATGAATACATTCAATTTAAAAAAACAATGGAGTCCTTGATCTTAAATTTCATTTCTTATTGATATTAATTGTGAATTCAAAATTAGAATTCAAAATTAGATATTGCAAGGCTCCTCTATTGACGCCAAACACACACTTTTTTGACACATTGATCATGAAATTAACACATGTGGCTAAACAACCTAGTATATTAATAGAATCAAACAAGTATAAAGAGCATTAAAACACTAAATTTGTTTAAATCAATCACCAACCAAAGGAGTAAGTCATCATGGTTTGCATTTTCTTACATATGTGAACTGGTTTAATTCCTAAATCATGAGACATTCTAATCACCTCATGTGAATTAATCTCCTCTTATTGTTTAACAGGACTATTTTTCATGCAATAACCTTGAAATTAAAACATGCCTCAACCTTAATGAGTATATTCTTTATGAAAAAAAAATGCCTATGGACCATCTATATCATGAATTCATTCAATTTAATAAACAATGGGAGTCTTTGATCGTAAAATTTCATTTCTTATTGATATTAATTGTTGAATTTCAAAATTAGATGCATTGCAGGCTCCTCTATTGACGCCAAACACACTTTTTGACACATCGCATGTGGCTAAACAACCTAGTATATTAATAGAATCAAACAAGTATAAAGAGCATTAAAACACTAAATTTGTTTAAATCAATCAACCAACGGAGTCAGTCATCATGGTTTGCATTTCTTACATATGTGAACAGGTTTAATTCCTAAATCATGAGACATTCTAAATCACCTCATGTGAATTAGTCTCCTCTTATTATTAACAGGACTATTTTTTCATGTAATAACCTTGAAATTAAATTTTGCCTCAACCTTAATGAGTATATTCTTTATTAAAAAAAATGCCTATGGACCATCTATATCATGAATACATTCAATTTAAAAAACAATGGAGTCCTTGATCTTAAATTTTATTTCTTATTGATATTAATTGTTAAATTCAAAATTAGATATTGCAGGCTCCTCTATTTTGACTCCCTTTTGAAAATACACTTTTTGACACATTAATCATGAAATTAACACATGTGGCTAAACAACCTAGTATATTAATAGAATCAAACAAGTATAAAGAGCATTCTAAAACACTAAATCTATTTAAATCCATCAACCAAAGGAGTCAGTCATCATGGTTTGCATTTCTTACATAAGTGAACTGGTTTAATTCCTAAATCATGAGACATTCTAATCACCTCATGTGAATTAGGCTCCTCTTATTATTAACAGGACTATTTTTCATGCAATAACCTTGAAATTAAATTTTGCCTCAACCTTAATGAGTAGTATATTCTTTATGAAAAAAATGCCTACGGACCATCTATATTATGAATACATTCAATTTAATAAACAATGGGAGTCCTTGATCTTAAATTTCATTTCTTATTGATATTAATTGTTGAATTCAAAATTAGATATTGCCTCCCATCATTTGTCATTAGCAAGGCTCCTCTATTGACCCCAAACACACTTTTTGACACATTGATCATGAAATTAACACATGTGGATAAACAACCTAATATATTAATAGAATCAAACAAGTATAAAGAGCATTAAAACACTAAATTTGTTTAAATCAATCAACCAAAGGAGTCAGTCATCATGGTTTGCATTTCTTACATATGTGAACTAGTTTAATTCCTAAATCATGAGACATTCTAATCACCTCATGTGAATTAATCTCCTCTTATTGTTAACAGGACGATTTTTCATGCAATAACCTTGAAATTAAAATTTGCCTCAAACTTAGTGAGTATATTCTTTATGAAAAAAATGTGTATGGACCTTCTATATCATGAATTCATTCAATTTAATAAACAATGGAGTCCTTGATCGTAAATTTCATTTCTTATTGATATTAATTGTTGAATTCAAAATTAGATATTGCCTCCCATCATTTGTCATTAGCAAGGCTCCTCTTTTGACCCCAAACACACTTTTTGACACATTGATCATGAAATTAACACATGTGGATAAACAAGCTAATATATTAATAGAATCAAACAAGTATAAAGAGCATTACAACACTAAATTTGTTTAAATCAATCAACCAACGGAGTCAGTCATCATGGTTTGCATTTCTTACATTTGTGAACTGGTTTTAATTCCTAAATCATGAGACATTCTAATCACCTCATGTGAATTTAATCTCCTCTTATTGTTAACAGGACTATTTTTCATGCAATAACCTTGAAATTAAAAACTTGCCTCAACCTTAATGAGTATATTCTTTATGAAAAAAAAATGCCCTATGGACCATCTATATCATGAATTCATTCAATTTAATAAAACAATGGAGTCCTTGATCGTAAATTTCATTTCTTATTGATATTAATTGTTGAATTCAAAATTAGATATTGCAGGCTCCTCTATTGACGCCAAACACACTTTTTGACACATCGATCATGAAATTAACACATGTGGCTAAACAACCTAGTATATTAATAGAATCAAACAAGTATAAAGAGCATTAAAACACTAAATCTATTTAAATCCATCAACCAAAGGAGTCAGTCATCATGGTTTGCATTTCTTACATAAGTGAACTGGTCTAATTCCTAAATCATGAGACATTCTAATCACCTCATGTGAATTAGGCTCCTCTTATTGTTACTCGCACTATTTTTCAAGTAATAACCTTGAAATTAAATTCTGCTTCATCCTTAATGATTATATTCGTTATGAAAAAAGTGCCCACGGGCCATTTGTAACATGAATTCATTCAATTTAACAAACAATGGAGTCCTTGATCTTGAATTTCATTTCTTATTGATATTATATGTTGAATTCAAAAATAGAGAGCCCCTCAAATCATTTCTTATTAGCAAGGCTCCGCTTTTGACCCCAAACACACTTTTTGACACATTGATCATGAAATTAACACATGTGGCTAAACAACCTAGTATATTAATATAATCAAACAAGTATAAAGAGCATTAAAACCCTAAATATATTTAAATCCATCAACCAAACGAGTCAGCCATCATGGTTTGCATTTTCTTACATATGTGAATTGGGTTTAATTCCTAAATCATAAGACATTCTAATCACCTCATGTGAATTGGGTTCCTCTTAATGTTACCAGGACTATTTGTCATTCAATAACCTTGAAATTAAATTTTGCTTCATCCTTAATGGCTATATTTGTTGTGAAATAAATGCCCATGGACCATCTATATCATGAATTCATTCAATTTAACAAACAATGGTGTCCTTGATCTTAAATTTCATTTCTTATTGATATTAATTGTTGAATTCAAAATTCGATATCGCCTCCCATCATTTTTGTCATTAGGAAGGCTCCCCTTTTGACCCCAAACACACTTTATGACACATTGATCATGAAATTAACACATGTGGCTAAACAACCTAGTATATTAATAGAATCAAACAAGTATAAAGGGCATTAAAAACCCTAAATCTATTTAAATCCATCAACCAAACGAGTCAGCCATCATGGTTTGCATTTCTTACATATGTGAATTGGTTTAATTCCTAAATCATGAGACATTCTAATCACCTCGTGTGAATTAGGTTCCTCTTAATGTTACCAGGACTATTTGTCATGCAATAACCTTGAAATTAAATTTTGCTTCATCCTTAATGGCTATATTTGTTGTGAAATAAATGCCGATGGACCATCTATATCATGAATTCATTCAATTTAACAAACAATGGTGTCCTTGATCTTAAATTTCATTTCTTATTGATATTAATTTTTTGAATTCAAAATTCGATATCGCCTCCCATCATTTGTCATTAGGAAGGCTCCCCTTTTGACCCCAAAACACACTTTTATGACACATTTTATCATGAAATTAACACATGTGGCTAAACAACCTAGTATATTAATAGAATCAAACAAGTATAAAGGGCATTAAAACCCTAAATCTATTTAAATCCATCAACCAAACGAGTCAGCCATCATGGTTTGCATTTCTTACATATGTGAATTGGTTTAATTCCTAAATCATGAGACATTCTAATCACCTCACGTGAATTGGGTTCCTCTTAATGTTACCAGGACTATTTGTCATGCAATAACCTTGAAATTAAATTTTGCTTCATCCTTAATGGCTATATTTGTTGTGAAATAAATGCCCATGGACCATCTATATCATGAATTCATTCAATTTAACAAACAATGGTGTCCTGGATCTTAAATTTCATTTCTTATTGATATTAATTGTTGAATTCAAAATTCGATATCGCCTCCCATCATTTGTCATTAGGAAGGCTCCCCTTTTGACCCCAAACACACCTTATGACACATTCTTAAATTGCATTTCTTATTGATATTAATTTTTCAATTCAAAATTAGATATTGGCTCCCATCATTTGTCATTAGCAAGGCTCCTCCTTTGACCCCAAACACACTTTTTGAGACATTGATCATGAAATTAAAACATGTGGCTAAACAAACTAGTATATTAATAGAATCAAACAAGTATAAAGAGCATTAAAACACTAAATCTATTTAAATGCATCAACCAAAGGAGTCAGTCATCATGGTTTGCATTTCTTACATAAGTGAACTAGTTTAATTCCTAAATCATTAGACATTCTAATCACGTCATGTGAATGAGGCTCCTCTTATTGTTACCAGGACTATGTTTCATGCAATAACCTTGAAATTAAATTTTGCCTCAACCTTAATGAGTATATTCTTTATGAAAAAAATGCCCATGGACCATCATGAATTCATTCAATTTAATAAACAATGGAGTCTCTGATCTTAAATTTCATTTCTTATTGATATTAATTTTTCAATTCAAAATTAGATATTGCCTCCAATCATTTGTCATTAGCAAGGCTCCTCTTTTGACCCCAAACACAGTTTTTGACACATTGATCATGAAATTAACACATGTGGCTAAACAACCTAGTACATTAATAGAATCAAACAAGTATAAAGAGCATTAAAATATTAAATCTATTGAAATCCATCAACCAAAGGAGTCAGTCATCATGGTTTGCATTTCTTACGTAAGTGAACTGGTTTAATTCCTAAATCATGAGACATTCTAATCACCTCATGTGAATTAGGCTCCTCTTATTATTACCAGGACTATGTTTCATGCAATAACCTTGAAATTAAATTTTTCCTCAACCTCAATGAGTATATTCTTCATGAAAAAAATGCCCATGGACCATCTATATCATGAATTCATTCAATTTAATAAACAATGGAGTCCTTGATCTTAAATTTCATTTCTTATTGATATTAATTTTTGAATTCAAAATTAGATATTGCCTCCCATCATTTGTCATTAGCAAGGCTCAGGTTTTTGCACCAAACACAGTTTTTGACACATAGATCATGAAATTAACACATGTGGCTAAGCAACCTAGTATATTAATAGAATCAAACAAGTATAAAGAGCATTAAAAAACTAAATTTATTTAAATCAATCAACCAAAGGAGTCAGTCATCATAGTTTGCATTTCTTACATATGTGAACTGGTTTAATTCCTAAATGATGAGACATTCTAATCACCTCATGTGAATTAGGCTCCTCTTATTATTACCAGGACTACGTTTCATGCAATAACCTTGAAATTAAATTTTGCCTCAACCTTAATGTGTATATTATTTATGAAAAAAATGCCCATTGACCATCTATATCATGAATTCATTCAATTTAATAAACAATGGAGTCCCTGATCTTAAATTTCATTTCTTATTGATATTAATTTTTGAATTCAAAATTAGATATTGCCTCCCATCATTTGTCATTAGCAAGGCTCCTCTTTTGACCCCAAACACACTTTTTGACACATTGATCATGAAATTAACACATGTGGCTAAACAACCTAGTACATTAATAGAATCAAACAAGTATAAAGACCATTAAAACACTAAATCAATTTAAATTATTCAATAAAAGGAGTCAGTCATGATGGTTTGCATTTCTTATATATGTGAACTGGTTTAATTCCTAAATCATGAGACATTCTAATCACCTCATGTGAATTAGGCTCCTCTTATTATTACCAGGACTATGTTTCATGCAATAACCTTGAAATTAAATTTTGCCTCAACCTTAATGTGTATATTATATATGAAAAAAATGCCCATTGACCATCTATATCATGAATTCATTCAATTTAATAAACAATGGAGTCCCTGATCTTAAATTTCATTTCTTATTGATATTAATTTTTGAATTCAAAATTAGATATTGCCTCCCATCATTTGTCATTAGCAAGGCTCCTCTTTTGACCCCAAACACACTTTTTGACACATTGATCATGAAATTAACACATCTGGATAAACAACCTAGTACATTAATAGAATCAAACAAGTATAAAGAGCATTAAAACACTAAATCTATTTAAAATTATTTCAATAAAAGGAGTCAGTCATGATGGTTTGCATTTCTTACATATGTGAACTGGTTTAATTCCTAAATCATGAGACATTCTAATCACCTCATGTGAATTAGGCTCCTCTTATTATTACCAGGACTATGTTTCATGCAATAACCTTGAAATTAAATTTTACCTCAACCTTAATGAGTATATTATTTATGAAAAAAATGCCCATTGAACATCTATATCATGAATTCATTCAATTTAATAAACAATGGTGTCCTTGATCTTAAATTGCATTTCTTATTGATATTAATTTTTCAATTCAAAATTAGATATTGGCTCCCATCATTTGTCATTAGCAAGGCTCCTCTTTTGACCCCAAACACACTTTTTGAGACATTGATCATGAAATTAAAACATGTGGCTAAACAACCTAGTATATTAATAGAATCAAACAAGTATAAAGAGCATTAAAACACTAAATCTATTTAAATTATTCAATAAAAGGAGTCAGTCATCATGGTTTGCATTTCTTACATAAGTGAACTGGTTTAATTCCTAAATCATGAGACATTCTAATCACGTCATGTGAATGAGGCTCCTCTTATTGTTACCAGGACTATGTTTCATGCAATAACCTTGAAATTAAATTTTGCCTCAACCTTAATGAGTATATTATTTATGAAAAAAAATGCCCATGGACCATCTATATCATGAATTCATTCAATTTAATAAACAATGGAGTGTCCTTGATCTTAAATTTCATTTCTTATTGATATTAATTTTTGAATTCAAAATTAGATATTGCCTCCCATCATTTGTCATTAGCAAGGCTCCGATTTTTGACCCCAAAACACAGTTTTTGACACATTGATCATGAAATTAAACACATGTGGCTAAGCAACCTAGTATATTAATAGAATCAAACAAGTATAAAGAGCATTAAAACACTAAATTTATTTAAATCAATCAACCAAAGGAGTCAGTCAGTCATCATGGTTTGCATTTCTTACATATGTGAACTGGTTTAATTCCTAAATCATGAGACATTCTAATCACGTCATGTGAATGAGGCTCCTCTTATTGTTACCAGGAATATGTTTCATGCAATAACCTTGAAATTAAATTTTACCTCAACCTTAATGAGTATATTATTTATGAAAAAAATGCCCATTGACCCATCTATATCATGAATTCATTCAATTTAATAAACAATGGAGTCCTTGATCTTAAATTTCATTTCTTATTGATATTAATTTTTGAATTCAAAATTAGATATTTCCTCCCATCATTTGTCATTAGCATGGCTCCTCTTTTGACCCCAAACACACTTTTTGACACATTGATCATGAAATTAACACATCTGGCTAAACAACCTAGTACATTAATAGAATCAAACAAGTATAAAGACCATTAAAACACTAAATCTATTTAAATTATTCAATAAAAGGAGTCAGTCATGATGGTTTGCATTTTCTTATATATGTGAACTGGTTTAATTCCTAAATCATGAGACATTCTAATCACCTCATGTGAATTAGGCTCCTCTTATTATTACCAGGACTATGTTTCATGCAATAACCTTGAAATTAAATTTTGCCTCAACCTTAATGTGTATATTATTTATGAAAAAAAATGCCCATTGACCATCTATATCATGAATTCATTCAATTTAATAAACAATGGAGTCCCTGATCTTAAATTTCATTTCTTATTGATATTAATTTTTGAATTCAAAATTAGATATTGCCTCCCATCATTTGTCATTAGCAAGGCTCCTCTTTTGACCCCAAACACACTTTTTGACACATTGATCATGAAATTAACACATCTGGATAAACAACCTAGTACATTAATAGAATCAAACAAGTATAAAGAGCATTAAAACACTAAATCTATTTAAATTATTCAATAAAAGGAGTCAGTCATGATGGTTTGCATTTCTTACATATGTGAACTGGTTTAATTCCTAAATCATGAGACATTCTAATCACCTCATGTGAATTAGGCTCCTCTTATTATTACCAGGACTATGTTTCATGCAATAACCTTGAAATTAAATTTTACCTCAACCTTAATGAGTATATTATTTATGAAAAAAATGCCCATTGACCATCTATATCATGAATTCATTCAATTTAATAAACAATGGTGTCCTTGATCTTAAATTGCATTTCTTATTGATATTAATTTTTCAATTCAAAATTAGATATTGGCTCCCATCATTTGTCATTAGCAAGGCTCCTCTTTTGACCCCAAACACACTTTTTGAGACATTGATCATGAAATTAAAACATGTGGCTAAACAACCTAGTATATTAATAGAATCAAACAAGTATAAAGAGCATTAAAACACTAAATCTATTTAAATCCATCAACCAAAGGAGTCAGTCATCATGGTTTGCATTTCTTACATAAGTGAACTGGTTTAATTCCTAAATCATGAGACATTCTAAACACGTCATGTGAATGAGGCTCCTCTTATTGTTACCAGGACTATGTTTCATGCAATAACGTTGAAATTAAATTTTGCCTCAACCTTAATGAGTATATTCTTTATGAAAAAAATGCCCATGGACCATCTATATCATGAATTCATTCAATTTAATAAACAATGGAGTCCTTGATCTTAAATTTCATTTCTTATTGATATTAATTTTTGAATTCAAAATTAGATATTGCCCTCCCATCATTTGTCATTAGCAAGGCTCCTCTTTTGACACCCAAACACACTTTTTGACACATTGATCATGAAATTAACACATGTGGCTAAACAACCTAGTACATTAATAGAATCAAACAAGTATAAAGAGCATTAAAAATACTAAATCTATTGAAATCCAATCAACCAAAGGAGTCAGTCATCATGGTTTGCATTTCTTACATATGTGAACTGGTTTAATTCCTAAATCATGAGACATTCTAATCACCTCATGTGAATTAGGCTCCTCTTATTGTTACCAGGACTATGTTTCATGCAATAACCTTGAAATTAAATTTTACCTCAACCTTAATGAGTATATTATTTATGAAAAAAATGCCCATTGACCATCTATATCATGAATTCATTCAATTTAATAAACAATGGAGTCCTTGATCTTAAATTTCATTTCTTATTGATATTAATTTTTGAATTCAAAATTAGATATTGCCTCCCATCATTTGTCATTAGCAAGGGCTCAGGTTTTTGCACCAAACACACTTTTTGACACATTGATCATGAAATTAAAACATGTGGCTAAACAACCTAGTATATTAATAGAATCAAACAAGTATAAAGAGCATTAAAACACTAAATCTATTTAAATCAATCAACCAAAGGAGAGTCAGTCATCATGGTTTGCATTTCTTACATATGTGAACTGGTTTAATTCCTAAATCATGAGACATTCTAATCACCTCATGTGAATTAGGCTCCTCTTATTATTACCAGGACTATGTTTCATGCAATAACCTTGAAATTAAATTTTGCCTCAACCTTAATGAGTATATTATTTATGAAAAAAATGCCCATTGGACCATCTATATCATGAATTCATTCAATTTAATAAACAATGGAGTCCTTGATCTTAAATTTCATTTCTTATTGATATTAATTTTTGAATTCAAAATTAGATATATTGCCTCCCATCATTTGTCATTAGCATGGCTCCTCTTTTGACCCCAAACACACTTTTTGACACATTGATCATGAAATTAACACATGTGGCTAAACAACCTAGTACATTAATAGAATCAAACAAGTATAAAGACCATTAAAACACTAAATCTATTTAAATTATTCAATAAAAGGAGTCAGTCATGATGGTTTGCATTTCTTATATATGTGAACTGGTTTAATTCCTAAATCATGAGACATTCTAATCACCTCATGTGAATTAGGCTCCTCTTATTATTACCAGGACTATGTTTCATGCAATAACCTTGAAATTAAATTTTGCCTCAACCTTAATGTGTATATTATATATATGAAAAAAATGCCCATTGACCATCTATATCATGAATTCATTCAATTTAATAAACAATGGAGTCCCTGATCTTAAATTTCATTTCTTATTGATATTAATTTTTGAATTCAAAATTAGATATTGCCTCCCATCATTTGTCATTAGCAAGGCTCCTCTTTTGACCCCAAACACACTTTTTGACACATTGATCATGAAATTAACACATCTGGATAAACAACCTAGTACATTAATAGAATCAAACAAGTATAAAGAGCATTAAAACACTAAATCTATTTAAATTATTCAATAAAAGGAGTCAGTCATGATGGTTTGCATTTCTTACATATGTGAACTGGTTTAATTCCTAAATCATGAGACATTCTAATCATCTCATGTGAATTAGGCTCCTCTTATTATTACCAGGACTATGTTTCATGCAATAACCTTGAAATTAAATTTTACCTCAACCTTAATGAGTATATTATTTATGAAAAAAAATGCCCATTGAACATCTATATCATGAATTCATTCAAATTTAATAAACAATGGTGTCCTTGATCTTAAATTGCATTTCTTATTGATATTAATTTTTCAATTCAAAATTAGATATTGGCTCCCATCATTTGTCATTAGCAAGGCTCCTCTTTTGACCCCAAACACACTTTTTGAGACATTGATCATGAAATTAAAACATGTGGCTAAACAACCTAGTATATTAATAGAATCAAACAAGTATAAAGAGCATTAAAACACTAAATCTATTTAAATCCATCAACCAAAGGAGTCAGTCATCATGGTTTGCATTTCTTACATAAGTGAACTGGTTTAATTCCTAAATCATGAGACATTCTAAACACGTCATGTGAATGAGGCTCCTCTTATTGTTACCAGGACTATGTTTCATGCAATAACGTTGAAATTAAATTTTGCCTCAACCTTAATGAGTATATTATTTATGAAAAAAATGCCCATGGACCATCTATATCATGAATTCATTCAATTTAATAAACAATGGAGTCCTTGATCTTAAATTTCATTTCTTATTGATATTAATTTTTGAATTCAAAATTAGATATTGCCTCCCATCATTTGTCATTAGCAAGGCTCCGGTTTTTGCACCAAACACAGTTTTTGACACATAGATCATGAAATTAACACATGTGGCTAAGCAACCTAGTATATTAATAGAATCAAACAAGTATAAAGAGCAGTAAAAAACTAAATTTATTTAAATCAATCAACCAAAGGAGTCAGTCATCATAGTTTGCATTTCTTACATATGTGAACTGGTTTAATTCCTAAATCATGAGACATTCTAATCACGTCATGTGAATGAGCCTCCTCTTATTGTTACCAGGAATATGTTTCATGCAATAACCTTGAAATTAAATTTTACCTCAACCTTAATGAGTATATTATTTATGAAAAAAATGCTCATTGACCATCTATATCATGAATTCATTCAATTTAATAAACAATGGTGTCCTTGATCTTAAATTTCATTTCTTATTGATATTAATTTTTGAATTCAAAATTAGATATTTCCTCCCATCATTTGTCATTAGCATGGCTCCTCTTTTGACCCCAAACACACTTTTTGACACATTGATCATGAAATTAACACATCTGGCTAAACAACCTAGTACATTAATAGAATCAAACAAGTATAAAGACCATTAAAACACTAAATCTATTTAAATTATTCAATAAAAGGAGTCAGTCATGATGGTTTGCATTTCCTATATATGTGAACTGGTTTAATTCCTAAATCATGAGACATTCTAATCACCTCATGTGAATTAGGCTCCTCTTATTATTACCAGGACTATGTTTCATGCAATAACCTTGAAATTAAATTTTGCCTCAACCTTAATGTGTATATTATTTATGAAAAAAATGCCCATTGACCATCTATATCATGAATTCATTCAATTTAATAAACAATGGAGTCCCTGATCTTAAATTTCATTTCTTATTGATATTAATTTTTGAATTCAAAATTAGATATTGCCTCCCATCATTTGTCATTAGCAAGGCTCCTCTTTTGACCCCAAACACACTTTTTGACACATTGATCATGAAATTAACACATCTGGATAAACAACCTAGTACATTAATAGAATCAAACAAGTATAAAGAGCATTAAAACACTAAATCTATTTAAATTATTCAATAAAAGGAGTCAGTCATGATGGTTTGCATTTCTTACATATGTGAACTGGTTTAATTCCTAAATCATGAGACATTCTAATCACCTCATGTGAATTAGGCGCCTCTTATTATTACCAGGACTATGTTTCATGCAATAACCATGAAATTAAATTTTACCTCAACCTTAATGAGTATATTATTTATGAAAAAAATGCCCATTGAACATCTATATCATGAATTCATTCAATTTAATAAACAATGGTGTCCTTGATCTTAAATTGCATTTCTTATTGATATTAATTTTTGAATTCAAAATTAGATATTTCCTCCCATCATTTGTCATTAGCATGGCTCCTCTTTTGACCCCAAACACACTTTTTGACACATTGATCATGAAATTAACACATCTGGCTAAACAACCTAGTACATTAATAGAATCAAACAAGTATAAAGACCATTAAAACACTAAATCTATTTAAATTATTCAATAAAAGGAGTCAGTCATGATGGTTTGCATTTCCTATATATGTGAACTGGTTTAATTCCTAAATCATGAGACATTCTAATCACCTCATGTGAATTAGGCTCCTCTTATTATTACCAGGACTATGTTTCATGCAATAACCTTGAAATTAAATTTTACCTCAACCTTAATGAGTATATTATTTATGAAAAAAATGCCCATTGAACATCTATATCATGAATTCATTCAATTTAATAAACAATGGTGTCCTTGATCTTAAATTGCATTTCTTATTGATATTAATTTTTCAATTCAAAATTAGATATTGGCTCCCATCATTTGTCATTAGCAAGGCTCCTCTTTTGACCCCAAACACACTTTTTGAGACATTGATCATGAAATTAAAACATGTGGCTAAACAACCTAGTATATTAATAGAATCAAACAAGTATAAAGAGCATTAAAACACTAAATCTATTTAAATCCATCAACCAAAGGAGTCAGTCATCATGGTTTGCATTTCTTACATAAGTGAACTGGTTTAATTCCTAAATCATGAGACATTCTAAACACGTCATGTGAATGAGGCTCCTCTTATTGTTACCAGGACTATGTTTCATGCAATAACGTTGAAATTAAATTTTGCCTCAACCTTAATGAGTATATTCTTTATGAAAAAAATGCCCATGGACCATCTATATCATGAATTCATTCAATTTAATAAACAATGGAGTCCTTGATCTTATATTTCATTTCTTATTGATATTAATTTTTGAATTCAAAATTAGATATTGCCTCCCATCATTTGTCATTAGCAAGGCTCCGGTTTTTGCACCAAACACAGTTTTTGACACATAGATCATGAAATTAACACATGTGACTAAGCAACCTAGTATATTAATAGAATCAAACAAGTATAAAGAGCAGTAAAAAACTAAATTTATTTAAATCAATCAACCAAAGGAGTCAGTCATCATAGTTTGCATTTCTTACATATGTGAACTGGTTTAATTCCTAAATCATGAGACATTCTAATCACGTCATGTGAATGAGGCTCCTCTTATTGTTACCAGGAATATGTTTCATGCAATAACCTTGAAATTAAATTTTACCTCAACCTTAATGAGTATATTATTTATGAAAAAAATGCCCATTGACCATCAATATCATGAATTCATTCAATTTAATAAACAATGGTGTCCTTGATCTTAAATTGCATTTCTTATTGATATTAATTTTTCAATTCAAAATTAGATATTGGCTCCCATCATTTGTCATTAGCAAGGCTCCTCTTTTGACCCCAAACACACTTTTTGAGACATTGATCATGAAATTAAAACATGTGGCTAAATAACCTAGTATATTAATAGAATCCAACAAGTATAAAGAGCATTAAAACACTAAATCTATTTAAATCTATCAACCAAAGGAGTCAGTCATCATGGTTTGCATTTCTTACATAAGTGAACTGGTTTAATTCCTAAATCATGAGACATTCTAATCACGTCATGTGAATGAGGCTCCTCTTATTGTTACCAGGAATATGTTTCATGCAATAACCTTGAAATTAAATTTTGCCTCAACCTTAATGAGTATATTCTTTATGAAAAAAATGCCCATGGACCATCTATATCATGAATTCATTCAATTTAATAAACAATGGAGTCCTTGATCTTAAATTTCATTTCTTATTGATATTAATTTTTGAATTCAAAATTAGATATTTCCTCCCATCATTTGTCATTAGCATGGCTCCTCTTTTGACCCCAAACACACTTTTTGACACATTGATCATGAAATTAACACATCTGGCTAAACAACCTAGTACATTAATAGAATCAAACAAGTATAAAGACCATTAAAACACTAAATCTATTTAAATTATTCAATAAAAGGAGTCAGTCATGATGGTTTGCATTTCTTATATATGTGAACTGATTTAATTCCTAAATCATGAGACATTCTAATCACCTCATGTGAATTAGGCTCCTCTTATTATTACCAGGACTATGTTTCATGCAATAACCTTGAAATTAAATTTTGCCTCAACCTTAATGTGTATATTATTTATGAAAAAAATGCCCATTGACCATCTATATCATGAATTCATTCAATTTAATAAACAATGGAGTCCCTGATCTTAAATTTCATTTCTTATTGATATTAATTTTTGAATTCAAAATTAGATATTGCCTCTCATCATTTGTCATTAGCAAGGCTCCTCTTTTGACCCCAAACACACTTTTTGACACATTGATCATGAAATTAACACATCTGGATAAACAACCTAGTACATTAATAGAATCAAACAAGTATAAAGAGCATTAAAACACTAAATCTATTTAAATTATTCAATAAAAGGAGTCAGTCATGATGGTTTGCATTTCTTACATATGTGAACTGGTTTAATTCCTAAATCATGAGACATTCTAATCACCTCATGTGAATTAGGCTCCTCTTATTATTACCAGGACTATGTTTCATGCAATAACCTTGAAATTAAATTTTACCTCAACCTTAATGAGTATATTTATTTATGAAAAAAAAATGCCCATTGACCATCTATATCATGAATTCATTCAATTTAATAAACAATGGTGTCCTTGATCTTAAATTGCATTTCTTATTGATATTAATTTTTCAATTCAAAATTAGATATTGGCTCCCATCATTTGTCATTAGCAAGGCTCCTCTTTTGACCCCAAACACACTTTTTGAGACATTGATCATGAAATTAAAACATGTGGCTAAACAACCTAGTATATTAATAGAATCCAACAAGTATAAAGAGCATTAAAACACTAAATCTATTTAAATCCATCAACCAAAGGAGTCAGTCATCATGGTTTGCATTTCTTACATAAGTGAACTGGTTTAATTCCTAAATCATGAGACATTCTAATCACGTCATGTGAATGAGGCTCCTCTTATTGTTACCAGGAATATGTTTCATGCAATAACCTTGAAATTAAATTTTGCCTCAACCTTAATGAGTATATTCTTTATGAAAAAAATGCCCATGGACCATCTATATCATGAATTCATTCAATTTAATAAACAATGGAGTCCTTGATCTTAAATTTCATTTCTTATTGATATTAATTTTTGAATTCAAAATTAGATATTTCCTCCCATCATTTGTCATTAGCATGGCTCCTCTTTTGACCCCAAACACAGTTTTTGACACATTGATCATGAAATTAACACATGTGGCTAAACAACCTAGTACATTAATAGAATCAAACAAGTATAAAGACCATTAAAACACTAAATCTATTTAAATTATTCAATAAAAGGAGTCAGTCATGATGGTTTGCATTTCTTATATATGTGAACTGGTTTAATTCCTAAATCATGAGACATTCTAATCACCTCATGTGAATTAGGCTCCTCTTATTATTACCAGGACTATGTTTCATGCAATAACCTTGAAATTAAATTTTGCCTCAACCTTAATGTGTATATTATTTATGAAAAAAAATGCCCATTGACCATCTATATCATGAATTCATTCAATTTAATAAACAATGGAGTCCCTGATCTTAAATTTCATTTCTTATTGATATTAATTTTTGAATTCAAAATTAGATATTGCCTCCCATCATTTGTCATTAGCAAGGCTCCTCTTTTGACCCCAAACACACTTTTTGACACATTGATCATGAAATTAACACATCTGGATAAACAACCTAGTACATTAATAGAATCAAACAAGTATAAAGAGCATTAAAACACTAAATCTATTTAAATTATTTAATAAAAGGAGTCAGTCATGATGGTTTGCATTTCTTACATATGTGAACTGGTTTAATTCCTAAATCATGAGACATTCTAATCACGTCATGTGAATGAGGCTCCTCTTATTGTTACCAGGACTATGATTCATGCAATAACCTTGAAACTAAATTTTGCCTCAACCTTAATGAGTATATTCTTTATGAAAAAAATGCCCATGGACCATCTATATCATGAATTCATTCAATTTAATAAACAATGGTGTCCTTGATCTTAAATTGCATTTCTTATTGATATTAATTTTTCAATTCAAAATTAGATATTGGCTCCCATCATTTGTCATTAGCAAGGCTCCTCTTTTGACCCCAAACACACTTTTTGACACAGTGATCATGAAATTAACACATCTGGATAAACAACCTAGTACATTAATAGAATCAAACAAGTATAAAGAGCATTAAAACACTAAATCTATTTAAATTATTCAATAAAAGGAGTCAGTCATGATGGTTTGCATTTCTTACATATGTGAACTGGTTTAATTCCTAAATCATGAGACATTCTAATCACCTCATGTGAATTAGGCTCCTCTTATTATTACCAGGACTATGTTTCATGCAATAACCTTGAAATTAAATTTTACCTCAACCTTAATGAGTATATTATTTATGAAAAAAATGCCCATTGACCATCTATATCATGAATTCATTCAATTTAATAAACAATGGAGTCCCTGATCTTAAATTTCATTTCTTATTGATATTAATTTTTGAATTCAAAATTAGATATTGCCTCCCATCATTTGTCATTAGCAAGGCTCCTCTTTTGACCCCAAACACACTTTTTGACACATTGATCATGAAATTAACACATCTGGATAAACAACCTAGTACATTAATAGAATCAAACAAGTATAAAGAGCATTAAAACACTAAATCTATTTAAATTATTCAATAAAAGGAGTCAGTCATGATGGTTTGCATTTCTTACATATGTGAACTGGTTTTTAATTCCTAAATCATGAGACATTCTAATCACCTCATGTGAATTAGGCTCCTCTTATTATTACCAGGACTATGTTTCATGCAATAACCTTGAAATTAAAATTTTACCCTCAACCTTAATGAGTATATATTATTTATGAAAAAAATGCCCATTGACCATCTATATCATGAATTCATTCAATTTAATAAACAATGGTGTCCTTGATCTTAAATTGCATTTCTTATTGATATTAATTTTTCAATTCAAAATTAGATATTGGCTCCCATCATTTGTCATTAGCAAGGCTCCTCTTTTGACCCCAAACACACTTTTTGACACATTGATCATGAAATTAACACATCTGGATAAACAACCTAGTACATTAATAGAATCAAACAAGTATAAAGAGCATTAAAACACTAAATCTATTTAAATTATTCAATAAAAGGAGTCAGTCATGATGGTTTGCATTTCTTACATATGTGAACTGGTTTAATTCCTAAATCATGAGACATTCTAATCACCTCATGTGAATTAGGCTCCTCTTATTATTACCAGGACTATGTTTCATGCAATAACCTTGAAATTAAAATTTGCCTCAACCTTAATGAGTATATATATTATTTATGAAAAAAAATGCCCATTGACCATCTATATCATGAATTCATTCCATTTAATAAACAATGGTGTCCTTGATCTTAATTTGCATTTCTTATTGATATTAATTTTTCAATTCAAAATTAGATATTGGCTCCCATCATTTGTCATTAGCAAGGCTCCTCTTTTGACCCCAAACACACTTTTTGAGACATTGATCATGAAATTAAAACATGTGGCTAAACAACCTAGTATATTAATAGAATCAAACAAGTATAAAGAGCATTAAAACACTAAATCTATTTAAATCCATCAACCAAAGGAGACAGTCATCATGGTTTGCATTTCTTACATATGTGAACTTGTTTAATTCCTAAATCTTGAGACATTCTAATCACCTCATGTGAATTAGGCTCCTCTTATTATTACCAGGACTATGTTTCATGTAATAACCGTGAAATTAAATTTTGCCTCAAAATTAATGAGTATATTATTTATGAAAAAAATGCCCATTGACCATCTATATCATGAATTCATTCAATTTAATAAACCATGGAGTCCTTGATCTTCAATTTCATTTCTTATTGATATTAATTTTTTAATTCAAAATTAGATATTGCCTCCCATCATTTGTCATTAGCAAGGCTCCTCTTTTGACCACAAACACACATTTTGACAC
Organism: Ceriops zippeliana; assembly: GCA_037897445.1. Classification (NCBI taxonomy): domain Eukaryota; kingdom Viridiplantae; phylum Streptophyta; class Magnoliopsida; order Malpighiales; family Rhizophoraceae; genus Ceriops; species Ceriops zippeliana. Next base: position 19,275 of record JBAPLH010000543.1, read on the forward strand.
ATTGATCATGAAATTTAAATATGTGGCTAAACAACCTAGTATATTAATAGAATCAAACAAGTATAAAGAGCATTAAAACACTAAATCTATTTAAATCCATCAACCAAAGGAGTCAGTCATCATGGTTTGCATTTCTTACATAAGTGAACTGGTTTTATTCCTAAATCATGAGACATTCTAATCACCTCATGTGAATGAGGTTCCTCTTATTATTACCAGGACTATGTTTCATGCAATAACCTTGATATTAAATTTTGCCTCAACCTTAATGTGTATATTATTTATGAAAAAAATGCCCATTGACCATCTATATCATGAATTCATTCAATTTAATAAACAATGGAGTCCTTGATCTTAAATTTCATTTCTTATTGATATTAATTTTTGAATTCAAAATTAGATATTGCCTCCCATCATTTGTCATTAGCAAGGCTCCTCTTTTGACCCCAAACACACTTTTTGAGACATTGATCATGAAATTAACACATGTGGGTAAACAACCTAGTACATTAATAGAATCAAACAAGTATAAAGAGCATTAAAACACTAAATCTATTTAAATTATTCAATAAAAGGAGTCAGTCATGATGATTTGCATTTCTTACATATGTGAACTGGTTTAATTTCTAAATCATGAGACATTTTAATCACCTCATGTGAATTAGGCTCCTCTTATTATTACCAGGACTATGTTTCATGCAATAACCTTGAAATTAAAATTTGCCTCAACCTTAATGAGTATATTATTTCTGAAAAAAATGCCCATTGACCATCTATATCATGAATTCATTCAATTTAATAAACAATGGTGTCCTTGATCTTAAATTGCATTTCTTATTGATATTAATTTTTCAATTCAAAATTAGATATTGGCTCCCATCATTTGTCATTAGCAAGGCTCCTCTTTTGACCCCAAACACACTTTTTGAGACATTGATCATGAAATTAAAACATGTGGCTAAACAACTTAGTATATTAATAGAATCAAACAAGTATAAAGAGCATTAAAACACTAAATCTATTTAAATCCATCAACCAAAGGAGTCAGTCATCATGGTTTGCATTTCTTACATATGTGAACTTGTTTAATTCCTAAATCTTGAGACATTCTAATCACCTCATGTGAATTAGGCTCCTCTTATTATTACCAGGACTATGTTTCATGCAATAACCGTGAAATTAAATTTTGCCTCAAAATTAATGAGTATATTATTTATGAAAAAAATGCCCATTGACCATCTATATCATGAATTCATTCAATTTAATAGACCATGGAGTACTTGATCTTAAATTTCATTTCTTATTGATATTAATTTTTGAATTCAAAATTAGATATTGCCACCCATCATTTGTCATTTGCAAGGCTCCGGTTTTTGCGCCAAACACAGTTTTTGACACATAGATCATGAAATTAACACATGTGGCTAAGCAACCTAGTATATTAATAGAATCAAACAAGTATAAAGAGCATTAAAAAACTAAATTTATTTAAATCAATCAACCAAAGGAGTCAGTCATCATAGTTTGCATTTCTTACATATGTGAACTGGTTTAATTCCTAAATCATGAGACATTCTAATCACCTCATGTGAATTAGGCTCCTCTTATTGTTACCAGGACTATGTTTCATGCAATAACCTTGAAATTAAATTTTGCCTCAACCTTAATGAGTGTATTCTTTATGAAAAAAATGCCCATAGACCATCTATATTATGAATTCATTCAATTTAATAAACAATGGAGACC
>JBAPLH010000544.1:0-33332 GCA_037897445.1 Ceriops zippeliana
ACATTTTTGATACATTGATGATGAAATTAACATATTCTGTGGCAAAACCACTCTAGAATATTAATTGAATCAGTCAAACCTAAATACTATTGAAACTCTAAATCTACTTACTTTCATCAGCAAAAGCAATCATCCATTTTTGGTTTGCATTTCATACTAATGTGCAATTATTTAATTCCTAAATAATGAGACTTTTCTTATCACCTCAAGCTAATTAGGCTCTACTAATCGTTAGATGGGGACTAATATTTTTCATGCAATGGCCATGAAATTATCTTGTGTTTATTAAAGACTATATTTATTATATAAAAAACGATGCCTATGAACCTCATATTAACGTGAATTCATTCAATTCCAACAAACAACGGAGTCCTTCTTCTTGATTTGCATTTCTTATTGATAATAATTGGTTGAGTTTCACAATAAAGAGCACCTCCTATCATTTTTAGTTAGCAGGGCTCCTCTTTTTGATTCCAAGAACACATTTTGATACATTGATGATGAAATTAACATATGTGGCAAAACCACCTAGAATATTAATTGAATCAGTCAAACCTAAACACCATTGACACTCTAAATCTACTTACTTCCATCAGCAAAAGTAATCATTCATCTTGGTTTGCATTTCACACAAATGTGAAGTTGTTTAATTCCAAAATAATGAGACTTTTTTATTACCTCAAGCTAATTCGGCCCCACTCATCGTTACCAGGGACTATTTTTTCAACGAAATAACCACAAAATTATCTTTTGACTTTTTTAAACGATTATATTTATTTTAAAAACGTTGCCCATGAACCTCATATAACATGAATTCATTCAATTCCAACAAATAATGGAGTCCTTCTTCTTGATTTGCATTTCTTATTGATAATAATTGGTTGAGTTTCTCAAAAAAAGAGCTCCTCCTATCATTTGTCGTTAGCAGGGCTCCTCTTTTGGTTCCAAGAAACACATTTTGATACATTGATGATGAAATTAACATATGTGGCAAAACCACCTAGAATATTAATTCAATCAGTCAAACAAAACACTATTGAAACACTAAATCTGCTTACTTCCATCAGCAAAAGCAATCATTCATCTTGGTTTGCATTTCGCACAAATGTGAAGTTTTTTAATTCCTAAATGATGAGACTTTTTATTACCTCAAGCTAATTAGGCTCCGGTCATCGTTACAAGGAATATTTTTCAGGAAATGACCACAAAATTATCTTTTGTCTTTATTAACGACTATACTTATTTTAAAAACGATGCCCATGAACCTCATATAACATGAATTCATTCAATTCCGACAAACAATGGAGTCCTTCTTCTTGATTTGCATTTCTTATTGATAATAATTGGTTGAGTTTCACAATAAAGAGCACCTCTTATCATTTCGAGTTAGCAGGGCTCTTTTTTTGATTCCAAGAACACATTTTGATACATTGATGATGAAATTAACATATGTGGCAAAACCACCTAGAATATTAATTGAATCAGTCAAACCTAAATACTATTGAAACTCTAAATCTACTTACTTTCATCAGCAAAAGCAATCATCCATCTTGGTTTGCATTTCATACTAATGTGCAATTATTTAATTCCTAAATAATGAGACTTTCTTATCACCTTAAGCTAATTAGGCTCTACTAATCGTTAGATGGACTATTTTTCATGCAATGGCCATGAAATTATCTTATCTTTATTAAAGACTATATTTATTATAAAAACGATGCCTATGAACCTCATATAACGTGAATTCATTCAATTCCAACAAACAACGGAGTCCTTCTTCTTGATTTGCATTTCTTATTGATAATAATTGGTTGAGTTTCACAATAAAGAGCACCTCCTATCATTTTTAGTTAGCAGGGCTCCTCTTTTGATTCCAAGAACACATTTTGATACATTGATGATGAAATTACATATGGCAAAACCACCTAGAATATTAATTGAATCAGGCAAAACCATTTGACCTCTAGAATATTAATTGAATCATCTTGGTTTCAACACCTAAGTTGTTTAATTCCAAAATAATGAGATCGAACTCATCGTTACCAGGACTATTTTTCATGAAATAACCACAAAATTATCTTTTGACTTTTTTAACGACTATATTTATTTTAAAAACGTTGCCCATGAACCTCATATAACATGAATTCATTCAATTCCAACAAAGAATGGAGTCCTTCTTCTTGATTTCCATTTGTTATTGATAATAATTGGTTGAGTTTCACAATAAAGAGCACCTGCTATCATTTGTGGTTAGCAGGGCTCCTCTTTTGATTCCAAGAACACATTTTGATACATTGATGATGAAATTAACATATGTGGCAAAACCACCTAGAATATTAATTGAATCAGTCAAACCTAAACACTAATGAAACTCTAAATCCTCTTACTTCCATCAGCAAAAGCAATCATCCATCTTGGTTCGCATTTCGTACTAATGTGCAGTTGTTTAATTCCTAACTAATGAGACTTTCTTATCACCTCAAGCGAATTAGGCTCCGCTCATCGTTACAAGGACTATTTTTCATGAAATGACCACAAAATTATCTTTTGTCTTTATTAACGACTATATTTATTTTAAAACGATGCCCATGAACCTCATATAACATGAATTCATTCAATTCCGACAAATAATGGAGTCCTTCTTCTTGATTTGCATTTCTTATTGATAATAATTGGTTGAGTTTCTCAATAAAGAGCTCCTCCTATCATTTGTAGTTAGCAAGGCTCCTCTTTTGGTTCCAAGAACACATTTTGATACATTGATGATGAAATTAACATATGTGGCAAAACCACCTAGAATATTAATTGAATCAGTCAAACTTAAACACTATTGAAACACTAAATCTGCTTACTTCCATCAGCAAAAGCAATCATTCATCTTGGTTTGCATTTCGCACAAATGTGAAGTTTTTTAATTCCTAAATGATGAGACTTTTTATTACCTCAAGCTAATTAGGCTCCGGTCATCATTACAAGGAATATTTTTCAGGAAATGACCACAAAATTATCTTTTGTCTTTATTAACGACTATACTTATTTTAAAAACGATGCCCATGAACCTCATATAACATGAATTCATTCAATTCCGACAAACAATGGAGTCCTTCTTCTTGATTTGCATTTCTTATTGATAATAATTGGTTGAGTTTCACAATAAAGAGCACCACTTATCATTTCAAGTTAGCAGGGCTCTTTTTTTGATTCCAAGAACACATTTTGATACATTGATGATGAAATTAACATATGTGGCAAAACCACCTAGAATATTAATTGAATCAGTCAAACCTAAATACTATTGAAACTCTAAATCTACTTACTTTCATCAGCAAAAGCAATCATCCATTTTGGTTTGCATTTCATACTAATGTGCAATTATTTAATTCCTAAATAATGAGACTTTCTTATCACCTCAAGCTAATTAGGCTCTACTAATCGTTAGATGGACTATTTTTCATGCAATGGCCATGAAATTATCTTGTGTTTATTAAAGACTATATTTATTATATGAACCTCATATAACGTGAATTCATTCAATTCCAACAAACAACGGAGTCCTTCTTCTTGATTTGCATTTCTTATTGATAATAATTGGTTTAGTTTCACAATAAAGAGCACCCTCCCTATCATTTTTAGTTAGCAGGGCTCCTCTTTTGATTCCAAGAACACATTTTGATACATTGATGATGAAATTAACATATGTGGCAAAACCACCTAGAATATTAATTGAATCAGTCAAACCTAAACACCATTGACACTCTAAATCTACTTACTTCCATCAGCAAAAGTAATCATTCATCTTGGTTTGCATTTCACACAAATGTGAAGTTGTTTAATTCCAAAATAATGAGACTTTTTTTATTACCTCAAGCTAATTCGGCCACACTCGTCGTAACCAGGACTATTTTTCATTAAATAACCACAAAATTATCTTTTGTCTTTTTTAACGACTATATTTATTTTAAAAACGTTGCCCATGAACCTCATATAACATGAATTCATTCAATTCCAACAAAGAATGGAGTCCTTCTTCTTGATTTCCATTTGTTATTGATAATAATTGGTTGAGTTTCACAATAAAGAGCACCTCCTATCATTTGTGGTTAGCAGGGCTCGTCTTTTGATTCCAAGAACACATTTTGATACATTGATGATGAAATTAACATATGTGGCAAAACCACCTAGAATATTAATTGAATCAGTCAAACCTAAACACTAATGAAACTCTAAATGCACTTACTTCCATCAGCAAAAGCAATCATCCATCTTGGTTTGCATTTCGTACTAATGTGCAGTTGTTTAATTCCTAACTAATGAGACTTTCTTATCACCTCAAGCTAATTAGGCTCCGCTCATCGTTACAAGGACTATTTTTCAGGAAATGACCACAAAATTATCTTTTGTCTTTATTAACGACTATATTTATTATAAAAACGATGCCCATGAATCTCATATAACATGAATTCATTCAATTCCAACAAACAATGGAGTCCTTCTTCTTGATTTGCATTTCTTATTGATAATAATTGGTTGAGTTTCTCAATAAAGAGCTCCTCCTATCATTTCTAGTTAGCAAGGCTCCTCTTTTGGTTCCAAGAACACATTTTGATCCATTGATGATGAAATTAACATATGTGGCAAAACCACCTAGAATATTAATTGAATCAGTCAAACTTAAACACTATTGAAACACTAAATCGACTTACTTCCATCAGCAAAAGCAATCATTCATCTTGGTTTGCATTCCGAACAAATGTGAAGTTTTTTAATTCCTAAATGATGAGACTTTTTATTACCTCAAGCTAATTAGGCTCCGGTCATCGTTACAAAGACTATTTTTCAGGAAATGACCACAAAATTATCTTTTGTCTTTATTAATGACTATATTTATTTTAAAAACGATGCCCATGAACCTCATATAACATGAATTCATTCAATTCCGACAAACAATGGAGTCCTTCTTCTTGATTTGCATTTCTTATTGATAATAATTGGATGAGTTTCACAATAAAGAGCACCTCTTATCATTTCGAGTTAGCAGGGCTCTTTTTTTGATTCCAGAACACACATTTTGATACATTGATGATGAAATTAACATATGTGGCAAAACCACCTAGAATATTAATTGAATCAGTCAAACCTAAATACTATTGAAACTCTAAATCTACTTACTTTCATCAGCAAAAGCAATCATCCATCTTGGTTTGCATTTCATACTAATGTGCAATTATTTAATTCCTAAATAATGAGACTTTCTTATCACCTCAAGCTAATTAGGCTCTACTAATCGTTAGATGGACTATTTTTCATGCAATGGCCATGAAATTATCTTGTGTTTATTAAAGACGATATTTATTATAAAAACGATTCCTATGAACCTCATATAACGTGAATTCATTCAATTCCAACAAACAACGGAGTCCTTCTTCTTGATTTGCATTTCTTATTGATAATAATTGGTTGAGTTTCACAATAAAGAGCACCTCCTATCATTTTTAGTTAGCAGGGCTCCTCTTTTGATTCCAAGAACACATTTTGATACATTGATGATGAAATTAACATATGTGGCAAAACCACCTAGAATATTAATTGAATCAGTCAAACCTAAACACCATTGACACTCTAAATCTACTTACTTCCATCAGCAAAAGTAATCATTCATCTTGGTTTGCATTTCACACAAATGTGAAGTTGTTTAATTCCAAAATAATGAGACTTTTTTATTACCTCAAGCTAATTCGGCCCCACTCATCATTACCAGGACTATTTTTCATTAAATAACTACAAAATTATCTTTTGTCTTTTTTAACGACTATATTTATTTTAAAAACGTTGCCCATGAACCTCATATAACATGAATTCATTCAATTCCAACAAAGAATGGAGTCCTTCTTCTTGATTTCCATTTGTTATTGATAATAATTGGTTGAGTTTCACAATAAAGAGCACCTCCTATCATTTCTGGTTAGCAGGGCTCATCTTTTGATTCCAAGAACACATTTTGATATATTGATGATGAAATTAACATATGTGGCAAAACCACCTAGAATATTAATTGAATCAGTCGAACCTAAACACTAATGAAACTCTAAATGCACTTTCTTCCATCAGCAAAAGCAATCATCCATCTTGGTTTGCATTTCGTACTAATGTGCAGTTGTTTAATTCCTAACTAATGAGACTTTCTTATCACCTCAAGCTAATTAGGCTCCGCTCATCGTTACAAGGACTATTTTTCAGGAAATGACCACAAAATTATCTTTTGTCTTTATTAACGACTATATTTATTATAAAAACGATGCCCATGAATCTCATATAACATGAATTCATTCAATTCCAACAAATAATGGAGTCCTTCTTCTTGATTTGCATTTCTTATTGATAATAATTGGTTGAGTTTCTCAATAAAGAGCTCCTCCTATCATTTCTAGTTAGCAAGGCTCCTCTTTTGGTTCCAAGAACACATTTTGATACATTGATGATGAAATTAACATATGTGGCAAAACCACCTAGAATATTAATTGAATCAGTCAAACTTAAACACTATTGAAACACTAAATCGACTTACTTCCATCAGCAAAAGCAATCATTCATCTTGGTTTGCATTTTGCACAAATGTGAAGTTTTTTAATTCCTAAATGATGAGACTTTTTATTACCTCAAGCTAATTAGGCTCCGGTCATCGTTACAAGGACTATTTTTCAGGAAATGACCACAAAATTATCTTTTGTCTTTATTAACGACTATATTTATTTTAAAAACGATGCCCATGAACCTCATATAACATGAATTCATTCAATTCGACCGAAAAATGGAGTCCTTCTTCTTGATTTGCATTTCTTATTGATAATAATTGGTTGAGTTTCACAATAAAGAGCACCTCTTATCATTTCGAGTTAGCAGGGGCTCTTTTTTTGATTCCAAGAACACATTTTGATACATTGATGATGAAATTAACATATGTGGCAAAACCACCTAGAATATTAATTGAATCAGTCAAACTTAAACACTATTGAAACACTAAATCGACTTACTTCCATCAGCAAAAGCAATCATTCATCTTGGTTTGCATTTCGCACAAATGTGAAGTTTTTTAATTCCTAAATGATGAGACTTTTTATTACCTCAAGCTAATTAGGCTCCGGTCATCGTTACAAGGACTATTTTTCAGGAAATGACCACAAAATTATCTTTTGTCTTTATTAACGACTATATTTATTTTAAAAACGATGCCCATGAACCTCATATAAACATGAATTCATTCAATTCCGACAAACAATGGAGTCCTTCTTCTTGATTTGCATTTCTTATTGATAATAATTGGTTGAGTTTCACAATAAAGAGCACCTCTTATCATTTCGAGTTAGCAGGGCTCTTTTTTTGATTCCAAGAACACATTTTGATACATTGATGATGAAATTAACATATGTGGCAAAACCACCTAGAATATTAATTGAATCAGTCAAACCTAAATACTATTGAAACTCTAAATCTACTTACTTTCATCAGCAAAAGCAATCATCCATCTTGGTTTGCATTTCATACTAATGTGCAATTATTTAATTCCTAAATAATGAGACTTTCTTATCACCTCAAGCTAATTAGGCTCTACTAATCGTTAGATGGACTATTTTTCATGCAATGGCCATGAAATTATCTTGTGTTTATTAAAGACGATATTTATTATAAAAACGATGCCTATGAACCTCATATAACGTGAATTCATTCAATTCCAACAAACAACGGAGTCCTTCTTCTTGATTTGCATTTCTTATTGATAATAATTGGTTGAGTTTCACAATAAAGAGCACCTCCTATCATTTTTAGTTAGCAGGGCTCCTCTTTTGATTCCAAGAACACATTTTGATACATTGATGATGAAATTAACATATGTGGCAAAACCACCTAGAATATTAATTGAATCAGTCAAACCTAAACACCATTGACACTCTAAATCTACTTACTTCCATCAGCAAAAGTAATCATTCATCTTGGTTTGCATTTCACACAAATGTGAAGTTGTTTAATTCCAAAATAATGAGACTTTTTTATTACCTCAAGCTAATTCGGCCCCACTCATCGTTACCAGGACTATTTTTCACGAAATAACCACAAAATTATCTTTTGACTTTTTTAACGATTATATTTATTTTAAAAACGTTGCCCATGAACCTCATATAACATGAATTCATTCAATTCCAACAAATAATGGAGTCCTTCTTCTTGATTTGCATTTCTTATTGATAATAATTGGTTGAGTTTCTCAAAAAAGAGCTCCTCCTATCATTTGTCGTTAGCAAGGCTCCTCTTTTGGTTCCAAGAACACATTTTGATACATTGATGATGAAATTAACATATGTGGCAAAACCACCTAGAATATTAATTCAATCAGTCAAACTTAAACACTATTGAAACACTAAATCTGCTTACTTCCATCAGCAAAAGCAATCATTCATCTTGGTTTGCATTTCGCACAAATGTGAAGTTTTTTAATTCCTAAATGATGAGACTCTTTATTACCTCAAGCTAATTAGGCTCCGGTCATCGTTGCAAGGAATATTTTTCAGGAAATGACCACAAAATTATCTTTTGTCTTTATTAACGACTATACTTATTTTAAAAACGATGCCCATGAACCTCATATAACATGAATTCATTCAATTCCGACAAACAATGGAGTCCTTCTTCTTGATTTGCATTTCTTATTGATAATAATTGGTTGAGTTTCACAATAAAGAGCACCTCTTATCATTTCGAGTTAGCAGGGCTCTTTTTTTGATTCCAAGAACACATTTTGATACATTGATGATGAAATTAACATATGTGGCAAAACCACCTAGAATATTAATTGAATCAGTCAAACCTAAACACTATTGAAACTCTAAATCTACTTACTTCCATCAGCAAAAGCAATCATCTATCTTGCTTTGCATTTCGTACTAATGTGCAGTTGTTTAATTCCTAAATAATGAGACTTTCTTATCACCTCAAGCTAATTAGGCTCCGTTGATCGTTAGATGGTCTATTTTTCACGCAATGACCATGAAATTATCTTTTGTCTTTATTAGCGACTATATTTATTATAAAAACGATGCCCATGAACCTCATAGAACATGAATTCATTCAATTCCAACAAACAATGGAGTCCTTCTTCTTTATTTGCATTTCTTATTGATAATAATAATTGGTTGAGTTTCATAATAAAGAGCACCTCCTAACATTTCTAGTTAGCAGGGCTCCTCTTTTGATTCCAAGAACACATTTTGATACATTGATGATGAAATTAATATATGTGGCTAAACAACCTAGTATATTAATGAAGACTCACAAATTTAAACACCATTGAAACTCTAAATCTACTTACTTCCATCAGCAAATGCAATCATTCATCTTGCTTTGCATTTCGTACTAATGTCAAGTTATTTAATTCCTAAGTAATGAGACTTTCTTATCACCTCAAGCTAATTAGTCTCCGATCATCGTTACAAGGACTATTTTTCAACAAATGACCACAAAATTATATTTTGTCTTTATTAACGACTATATTTATTATAAAAACAATGCCCATGAACCTCATATAACATGAATTCATTCAATTACAACAAACAATGGAGTCCTTCTTCTTGATTTGCATTTCTTATTGATAATAATTGGTTGAGATTCACAATAAAGAGCACGTCCTATCATTTCTAGTTAGCAGGGCTCCTCTTTTGATTCCAAGAACACATTTTGATACATTGATGATGAAATTAATATATATATGGCTAAACTACCTAGTATATTAATTAAATCAGTCAAATTTGAACACCATTGAAACTATAAATCTACTTACTTCCATTAGCAAAAGCAATCATTCATCTTGCTTTGCATTTCGTACTAATGTCAAGTTGTTTAATTCCTAACTAGTGAGACTTTCTTATCACCTCAAGCTAATTAGGCTCCGCTCATCGTTACAAGGACTATTTTTCATTAAATGACCAAGAAATTATCTTTTGTCTTTATTAATGACTATATTTATTATAAAAACGATGCCCATGAACCTCATATAACATGAATTCATTCAATTCCAACAAACAATGGAGTCCTTCTTCTTGATTTTGCATTTTCTTATTGATAATAATTGGTTGAGTTTCACAATAAAGAGCACCTCATATCATTTCTAGTTAGCAGGGCTCCTCTTTTGATTCCAAGAACACATTTTGATACATTGATGATGAAATTAACATATGTGGCAAAACCACCTAGAATATTAATTGAATCTGTCAAACCTAAACACCATTGACACTCTAAATCTACTTACTTCCATCAGCAAAAGCAATCATTCATCTTGGTTTGCATTTCACACAAATGTGAAGTTGTTTAATTCCAAAATAATGAGACTTTTTTATTACCTCATGCTAATTCGGCCCCACTCATCGTTACCAGGACAATTTTTCATGAAATAACCACAAAATTATCTTTTGTCTTTTTAACGACTATATTTATTTTAAAAACGTTGCCCATGAATCTCATATAACATGAATTCATTCAATTCCAACAAATAATGGAGTCCTTCTTCTTGATTTGCATTTCTTATTGATAATAATTGGTTGAGTTTCTCAATAAAGAGCTCCTCCTATCATTTCTAGTTAGCAAGGCTCCTCTTTTGGTTCCAAGAACACATTTTGATACATTGATGATGAAATTAACATATGTGGCAAAACCACCGAGAATATTAATTGAATCAGTCAAACTTAAACACTATTGAAACACTAAATCTACTTACTTCCATCAGCAAAAGCAATCATTCATCTTGGTTTGCATTTCGCACAAATGTGAAGTTTTTTAATTCCTAAATGATGAGACTTTTTACTAGCTCAAGCTAATTAGGCTCCGGTCATCGTTACAAGGACTATTTTTCAGGAAATGACCACAAAATTATCTTTTGTCTTTATTAACGACTATATTTATTATAAAAACGATGCCCATGAATCTCATATAACATGAATTCATTCAATTCCAACAAACAATGGAGTCCTTCTTCTTGATTTGCATTTCTTATTGATAATAATTGGTTGAGTTTCACAATAAAGAGCTCCTCATATCATTTCTAGTTAGCAGGGCTCCTCTTTTGATTCCAAGAACACATTTTGATACATTGATGATGAAATTAAGATATGTGGCAAAACCACATAGAATATTAATTGAATCAGTCAAACCTAAACACTATTGAAACTCTAAATCTACTTACTTCCATCAGCAAAAGCAATCATTCATCTTGGTTTGCATTTCACATAAATGTGAAGTTTTTTAATTCCCAAATAATTAGGCTTTCTTATCACCTCAAGCTAATTAGGCTCCGCTGATCGTTAGATGGACTATTTTTCATGCAATGACCATGAAATTATCTTTTGTCTTTATTAACGACTATATTTATTATAAAAACGATGCCCATGAATCTCATATAACATGAATTCATTCAATTCCAACAAACAATGGAGTCCTTCTTCTTGATTTGAATTTCTTATTGATAATAATTGGTTGAGTTTCACAATAAAGAGCTCCTCCTATCATTTCTAGTTAGCAGTGCTCCTCTTTTGATTCCAAGAACACAATTTGATACATTGATGATGAAATTAAAATGTGGCAAAACCACCTAGAATATTAATTGAATCAGTCAAACCTAAACACTATTGAAACTCTAAATCTACTTACTTCCATCAGCAAAAGCAATCATACATCTTGGTTTGCATTTTGCACAAATGTGAAGTTTTTTAATTCCTAAATAAGGAGACTTTTTATTGCCTCAAGCTAATTAGGCTCCGGTCATTGTTACAAGAACTATTGTTCATGAAATGACCACAAAATTATCTTTTGTCTTTATTAACGACTATATTTATTATAAAAACGATGCCCATGAACCTCATATAACATGAATTCATTCAATTCCAACAAACAATGGAGTCCTTCTTGATTTTCATTTCATATTAATAATAATTGGTTGAGTTTCCCAATAAAGAGCTCCTCCTATCATTTCTAGTTACCAGGGCTCCTCTTTTGATTCCAAGAACACATTATGATACATTGATGATGAAATTAACATATGTGGCAAAACCACCTAGAATATTAATTGAATTAGTCAAACCTAAACACTATTGAAACTCTAAATCTACTTACTTCCATCAACGAAAGCAATCATTCATCTTGGTTTGCATTTCGCACAAATGTAAAGTTTTTTAATTCCTAAATAATGAGACTTTTTATTACCTCAAGCTAATTAGGCTCCGGTCATCGTTAGAAGGACTATTTTTCATGAAATGACCACAAAATTATCTTTTGTCTTTATTAACGACTATATTTATCATAAAAACGATGCCCATGAACCTCATATAACATGAATTCATTCAATTCCAACAAACAATGGGGTCCTTCTTCTTGATTTGCATTCCTTATTGATAATAATTGGTTGAGTTTCACAATAAAGAGCACCTCCTATCATTTCTAGTTAGCAGGGCTCCTCTTTTGATTCCAAGAACACATTTTTGATACATTGATGATGAAATTAACATATGTGGCAAAACCACCTAGAATATTAATTGAATCAGTCAAACCTAAACACTATTGAAACTCTAAATCTACTTACTTCCATCAGCAAAAGCAATCATTCATCTTGGTTTGCATTTCGCACAAATGTGAAGTTTTTTAATTCCTAAATAATGAGACTTCTTATTACCTCAAGCTAATTAGGCTCCGATCATCGTTACAAGGACTATTTTTCATGAAATGACCACAAAATTATCTTTTGTCTTTATTAACGACTATATTTATTATAAAAACGATGCCCATGAACCTCATATAACATGAATTCATTCAATTCCAACAAACAATGGAGTCCTTCTTCTTGATTTCCATTTCTTATTGATAATAATTGGTTGAGTTTCACAATAAAGAGCACCTCCTATCATTTCTAGTTAGCAGTGCTCCTCTTTTGATTCCAAGAACACATTTTGATACATTGATGATGAAATTAACATATGTGGCAAAACCACCTAGAATATTAATTGAATCAGTCAAAACTAAACAGTATTAAAACTCTAAATCTACTTACTTCCATCAGCAAAAGCAATCATTCATCATGGTTTGCATTTTGCACAAATGTGAAGTATTTTAACTCCTAAATAATGAGACTTTTTATTACCTCAAGCTAATTAGGCTCGTCATCGTTACAAGAACTATTGTTCATGAAATGACCACAAAATTATCTTTTGTCTTTATTAACGACTATATTTATTATAAAAACGATGCCCATGAACCTCATATAACATGAATTCATTCAATTCCAACAAACAATGGAGTCCTTCTTGATTTGCATTTCTTATTGATAATAATTGGATGAGTTTCACAATAAAGAGCACCTCCTATCATTTTTACTTAGTAGGGCTCCTCTTTTGATTCCAGAACACATTTTGATACATTGATGATGAAATTAACATATGTGGCAAAACCACCTAGAATATTAATTGAATCAGTCAAACCTAAACACCATTGAAACTCTAAATCTACTTACTTCCATCAGCAAAAGCAATCATCTATCTTACTTTGCATTTCGTGCCAATGTTCAGTTATTTAATTCCTAAATAATGAGACTTTCTTATCACCTCAAGGTAATTAGGCTCCGCTAATCGTTAGATGAACTATTTTTCATACAATGACCAAGAAATTATCTTTTGTGTTTATTAACGACTATATTTATTATAAAAACGAAGCCCGTGAACCTCATATAACATGAATTCATTCAATTCCAACAAACAATGGAGTCCTTCTTCTTGATTTTCATTTCTTATTGATAATAATTGGTTGAGTTTCACAATAAAGAGCACCTCCTATCATTTCTAGTTAGCAGGGCTCCTCTTTTGATTCCAAGAACACATTTTGATACATTGATGATCAAATTAACATATGTGGCAAAACCACCTAGAATATTAATTGAATCAATCAAACCTAAATACTATTGAAACTCTAAATCTACATACTTCCATCAGCAAAAGCAATCAACCATCTTGGTTTGCATTTCGTACAAATGTGCAGTTATTTAATTTCTAAATAATGAGACTTTCTTATCACCTCAACCTAATTAGGCTCCGCTGATCGTTAGATGGACTATTTTTCATGCAGTGACCATGAAATTATCTTTTGTCTTTATTAACGACTATATTTATTATAAAAACGATGCCCATGAACCTCATAGAACATGAATTCATTCAATTCCAACAAACAATGGAGTCCTTCATCTTGATTTGCATTTCTTATTGATAATGATTGGTTGAGTTTCACAATAAAGAGCACCTCCTATGATTTCTAGTTAGCAGGGCTCCTCTTTTGATTCCAAGAACACATTTTGATGCATTGATGATGAAATTAACATATGTGGCAAAACCACCTAGAATATTAATTGAATCAGTCAAACCTAAACACCATTGAAACTCTAAATCTACTTACTTCCATCAGCAAAAGCAATCATCTATCTTACTTTGCATTTCGTGCCAATGTTCAGTTATTTAATTCCTAAATAATGAGACTTTCTTATCACCTCAAGGTAATTAGGCTCCGCTCATCGTTACAAGGACTATTTTTCATAAAATGACTACAAAATTATCTTTTGTCTTTATTAACGACTATATTTATTATAAAAATGATGCCCATGAACCTCATATAACATGAATTCATTCAATTCGAACAAACAATGGAGTCCTTCTTGATTTGCATTTCTTATTGATAATAATTGGTTGAGTTTCACAATAAAGAGCACCTCCTATCATTTCTAGTTAGCAGCGCTCCTCTTTAGATTCCAAGAACACATTTTGATACATTGATGATGAAATTAACATATGTGGCAAAACCACCTAGAATAATAATTGAATCAGTGAAACCTAAACACTATTGATACACTAAATCTACTTACTTCCATGAGCAAAAGCAATCAACCATCTTGGTTTGCATTTTGTACTAATGTGCAGTTATTTAATTCCTAAATAATGAGACTTTCTTATCTACTCAAACTAATTAGGCTCCGCTCATCGTTAGATGGACTATTTTTCACGCAATGACCATGAAATTATCTTTTGTCTTTATTAACGACTATATTTATTATAAAAACGATGCCCATGAACCTCATAGAACATGAATTCATTCAATTCCAACAAACAATGGAGTCCTTCATCTTGATTTGCATTTCTTATTGATAATGATTGGTTGAGTTTCACAATAAAGAGCACCTCCTATGATTTCTAGTTAGCAGGGCTCCTCTTTTGATTCCAAGAACACATTTTGATGCATTGATGATGAAATTAACATATGTGGCAAAACCACCTAGAATATTAATTGAATCAGTCAAACCTAAACACCATTGAAACTCTAAATCTACTTACTTCCATCAGCAAAAGCAATCATCTATCTTACTTTGCATTTCGTGCCAATGTTCAGTTATTTCATTCCTAAATAATGAGACTTTCTTATCACCTCAAGGTAATTAGGCTCCGCTCATCGTTACAAGGACTATTTTTCATAAAATGACTACAAAATTATCTTTTGTCTTTATTAACGACTATATTTATTATAAAAATGATGCCCATGAACCTCATAGAACATGAATTCATTCAATTCTAACAAACAATGGAGTCCTTCTTATTGATAATAAATGGTTGAGTTTCACAATAAAGAGCACCTCCTATGATTTCTAGTTAGCAGGGCTCCTCTTTTGATTCCAAGAACACATTTTGATGCATTGATGATGAAATTAACATATGTGGCAAAACCACCTAGAATATTAATTGAATCAGTCAAACCTAAACACTATTGATACACTAAATCTACTTACTTCCATGAGCAAAAGCAATCAACCATCTTGGTTTGCATTTCGTACTAATGTGCAGTTATTTAATTCCTAAATAATGAGACTTTCTTATCTACTCAAACTAATTAGGCTCCGCTCATCGTTAGATGGACTATTTTTCACGCAATGACCATGAAATTATCTTTTGTCTTTATTAACGACTATATTTATTATAAAAATGATGCCCATGAACCTCATAGAACATGAATTCATTCAATTCCAACAAACAATGGAGTCCTTCTTCTTGATTTGCATTTCTTATTGATAATAATTGGTTGAGTTTCACAATAAAGAGCACCTCCTATGATTTCTAGTTAGCAGGGCTCCTCTTTTGATTCCAAGAACACATTTTGATGCATTGATGATGAAATTAACATATGTGGCAAAACCACCTAGAATATTAATTGAATCAGTCAAACCTAAACACCATTGAAACACTAAATCTACTTATATCCATCAGCAAAAGCAATCATTCATCTTGGTTTGCATTTCATACAAATTTGAAGTTGTTTAATTCCTAAATAATGAGACTTTCTTATCACCTCAAGCTAATTAGGCTCCGCTCATCGTTAGAAGGACTATTTTTCATGAAATGACCACAAAATTATCTTTTTGTCTTTATTAACGACTATATTTATTATAAAAAAACGATGCCTATGAACCTCATATAACATGAATTCATTCAATTCCAACAAACAATGGAGTCCTTCTTCTTGATTTGCATTTCTTATTGATAATAATTGGTTGAGTTTCACAATAAAGAGCACCTCCTATCATTTCTAGTTAGCAGGGCTCCTCTTTTGATTCCAAGAACACATTTTGATACATTGATGATCAAATTAACATATGTGGCAAAACCACCTAGAATATTAATTGAATCAATCAAACCTAAATACTATTGAAACTCTAAATCTACTACTTCCATCAGCAAAAGCAATCAACCATCTTGGTTTGCATTTCGTACAAATGTGCAGTTATTTAATTTCTAAATAATGAGACTTTCTTATCACCTCAACCTAATTAGGCTCCGCTCATCGTTAGATGGACTATTTTTCACGCAATGACCATGAAATTATCTTTTGTCTTTATTAACGACTATATTTATTATAAAAATGATGCCCATGAACCTCATAGAACATGAATTCATTCAATTCCAACAAACAATGGAGTCCTTCTGATTGATTTGCATTTCTTATTGATAATAATTGGTTGAGTTTCACAATAAAGAGCACCTCCTATCATTTCTAGTTAGCAGGGCTCCTCTTTTGATTCCAAGAACACATTTTGATGCATTGATGATGAAATTAACATATGTGGCAAAACCACCTAGAATATTAATTGAATCAGTCAAACCTAAATACTATTGAAACTCTAAATCTACATACTTCCATCAGCAAAAGCAATCAACCATCTTGGTTTGCATTTCGTACAAATGTGCAGTTATTTAATTTCTAAATAATGAGACTTTCTTATCACCTCAACCTAATTAGGCTCCGCTCATCGTTAGATGGACTATTTTTCACGCAATGACCATGAAATTATCTTTTGTCTTTATTAACGACTATATTTATTATAAAAATGATGCCCATGAACCTCATAGAACATGAATTCATTCAATTCTAACAAACAATGGAGTCCTTCTTATTGATAATAAATGGTTGAGTTTCACAATAAAGAGCACCTCCTATGATTTCTAGTTAGCAGGGCTCCTCTTTTGATTCCAAGAACACATTTTGATGCATTGATGATGAAATTAACATATGTGGCAAAACCACCTAGAATATTAATTGAATCAGTCAAACCTAAACACTATTGATACTCTAAAAATCTACTTACTTCCATCAGCAAAAGCAATCAACCATCTTGGTTTGCATTTCGTACTAATGTGCAGTTATTTAATTCCTAAATAATGAGACTTTCTTATCTACTCAAACTAATTAGGCTCCGCTCATCGTTAGATGGACTATTTTTCACGCAATGACCATGAAATTATCTTTTGTCTTTATTAACGACTATATTTATTATAAAAACGATGCCCATGAACCTCATAGAACATGAATTCATTCAATTCCAACAAACAATGGAGTCCTTCTTCTTGATTTGCATTTCTTATTGATAATAATTGGTTGAGTTTCACAATAAAGAGCACCTCCTATGATTTCTAGTTTAGCAGGGCTCCTCTTTTGATTCCAAGAACACATTTTGATGCATTGATGATGAAATTAACATATGTGGCAAAACCACCTAGAATATTAATTGAATCAGTCAAACCTAAACACCATTGAAACTCTAAATCTACTTATATCCATCAGCAAAAGCAATCATTCATCTTGGTTTGCATTTCGTACAAATGTGAAGTTGTTTAATTCCTAAATAATGAGACTTTCTTATCACCTCAAGCTAATTAGGCTCCGCTCATCGTTAGATGGACTATTTTTCATGAAATGACCACAAAATTATCTTTTGTCTTTATTAACGACTATATATTTATTATAAAAACGATGCCTATGAACCTCATATAACATGAATTCATTCAATTCCAACAAACAATGGAGTCCTTCTTCTTGATTTGCATTTCTTATTGATAATAATTGGTTGAGTTTCACAATAAAGAGCACCTCCTATCATTTCTAGTTAGCAGGGCTCCTCTTTTGATTCCAAGAACACATTTTGATACATTGATGATCAAATTAACATATGTGGCAAAACCACCTAGAATATTAATTGAATCAATCAAACCTAAATACTATTGAAACTCTAAATCTACATACTTCCATCAGCAAAAGCAATCAACCATCTTGGTTTGCATTTCGTACAAATGTGCAGTTATTTAATTCCTAAATAATGAGACTTTCTTATCACCTCAACCTAATTAGGCTCCGCTGATCGTTAGATGGACTATTTTTCACGCAATGACCATGAAATTATCTTTTGTCTTTATTAACGACTATATTTATTATAAAAACGATGCCCATGAACCTCATAGAACATGAATTCATTCAATTCCAACAAACAATGGAGTCCTTCTTCTTGATTTGCATTTCTTATTGATAATAATAATTGGTTGAGTTTCACAATAAAGAGCACCTCCTATGATTTCTAGTTAGCAGGGCTCCTCTTTTGATTCCAAGAAACACATTTTGATGCATTGATGATGAAATTAACATATGTGGCAAAACCACCTAGAATATTAATTGAATCAGTCAAACCTAAACACTATTGAAACTCTAAATCTACTTACTTCCATCAGCAAAAGCAATCATTCATCTTGGTTTTTGCATTTCGTACAAATGTGCAGTTATTTAATTCCTAAATAATGAGACTTTCTTATCACCTCAAGCTAATTAGGCTCCGCTCATCGTTAGAAGGACTATTTTTCATGAAATGACCACAAAATTATCTTTTGTCTTTATTAACGACTATATTTATTATAAAAATGATGCCCATGAACCTCATATAACATGAATTCATTCAATTCCAACAAACAATGGAGTCCTTCTTCTTGATTTGCATTTCTTATTGATAATAATTGGTTGAGTTTTCACAATAAAGAGCACCTCCTATCATTTCTAGTTAGCAGGGCTCCTCTTTTGATTCCAAGAACACATTTTGATACATTGATGATGAAATTAACATATGTGGCAAAACCACCTAGAATATTAATTGAATCAGTCAAAACCTAAACACTATTGAAACACTAAATCTACTTACTTCCATGAGCAAAAGCAATCAACCATCTTGGTTTGCATTTCGTACTCATGTGCAGTTATTTAATTCCTAAATAATGAGACTTTTTTTCTTATCACCTCAACCTAATTAGGCTCCGCTCATCGTTAGATGGACTATTTTTCATGCAATGACCATGAAATTATCTTTTTTGTCTTTATTAACGACTATATTTATTATAAAAAACGATGCCCATGAACCTCATAGAACATGAATTCATTCAATTCCAACAAACAATGGAGTCCTTCTTCTTGATTTGCATTTCTTATTGATAATAATTGGTTGAGTTTCACAATAAAGAGCACCTCCTATGATTTCTAGTTAGCAGGGCTCCTCTTTTGATTCCAAGAACACATTTTGATACATTGATGATGAAAATTAACATATGTGGCAAAACCACCTAGAATATTAATTGAATCAATCAAACCTAAATACTATTGAAACTCTAAATCTACATACTTCCATCAGCAAAAGCAATCAACCATCTTGGTTTGCATTTCGTACAAATGTGCAGTTATTTAATTCCTAAATAATGAGACTTTCTTATCACCTCAACCTAATTAGGCTCCGCTCATCGTTAGATGGACTATTTTTCACGCAATGACCATGAAATTATCTTTTGTCTTTATTAACGACTATATTTATTATAAAAACGATGCCCATGAACCTCATAGAACATGAATTCATTCAATTCCAACAAACAATGGAGTCCTTCTTATTGATAATAAATGGTTGAGTTTCACAATAAAGAGCACCTCCTATGATTTCTAGTTAGCAGGGCTCCTCTTTTGATTCCAAGAACACATTTTGATGCATTGATGATGAAATTAACATATGTGGCAAAACCACCTAGAATATTAATTGAATCAGTCAAACCTAAACACTATTGATACACTAAATCTACTTACTTCCATGAGCAAAAGCAATCAACCATCTTGGTTTGCATTTCGTACAAATGTGCAGTTATTTAATTCCTAAATAATGAGACTTTCTTATCACCTCAACCTAATTAGGCTCCGCTCATCGTTAGATGGACTATTTTTCACGCAATGACCATGAAATTATCTTTTGTCTTTATTAACGACTATATTTATTATAAAAACGATGCCCATGAACCTCATAGAACATGAATTCATTCAATTCCAACAAACAATGGAGTCCTTCTTCTTGATTTGCATTTCTTATTGATAATAATTGGTTGAGTTTCACAATAAAGAGCACCTCCTATGATTTCTAGTTAGCAGGGCTCCTCTTTTGATTCCAAGAACACATTTTGATGCATTGATGATGAAATTAACATATGTGGCAAAACCACCTAGAATATTAATTGAATCAGTCAAACCTAAACACCATTGAAACTCTAAATCTACTTATATCCATCAGCAAAAGCAATCATTCATCTTGGTTTGCATTTCGTACAAATGTGAAGTTGTTTAATTCCTAAATAATGAGACTTTCTTATCACCTCAAGCTAATTAGGCTCCGCTCATCGTTACAAGGACTATTTTTCATGAAATGACCACAAAATTATCTTTTGTCTTTATTAACGACTATATTTATTATAAAAACGATGCCTATGAACCTCATATAACATGAATTCATTCAATTCCAACAAACAATGGAGTCCTTCTTGATTTGCATTTCTTATTGATAATAATTGGTTGAGTTTCACAATAAAGAGCACCTCCTATCATTTCTAGTTAGCAAGGGCTCCTCTTTTGATTCCAAGAACACATTTTGATACATTGATGATGAAATTAACATATGTGGCAAAACCACCTAGAATATTAATTGAATCAGTCAAACCTAAACACTATTGAAACTCTAAATCTACATACTTCCATCAGCAAAAGCAATCAACCATCTTGGTTTGCATTTCGTACAAATGTGCAGTTATTTAATTCCTAAATAATGAGACTTTCTTATCACCTCAACCTAATTAGGCTCCGCTGATCGTTAGATGGACTATTTTTCACGCAGTGACCATGAAATTATCTTTTGTCTTTATTAACGACTATATTTATTATAAAAACGATGCCCATGAACCTCATAGAACATGAATTCATTCAATTCCAACAAACAATGGAGTCCTTCTTCTTGATTTGCATTTCTTATTGATAATAATTGGTTGAGTTTCACAATAAAGAGCACCTCCTATCATTTCTAGTTAGCAGGGCTCCTCTTTTGATTCCAAGAACACATTTTGATACATTGATGATGAAATTAACATATGTGGCAAAACCACCTAGAAATATTAATTGAATCAGTCAAACCTAAACACTATTGAAAACTCTAATCTACTACTTACTTCCATCAGCAAAAGCAATCAACCATCTTGGTTTGCATTTCGTACAAATGTGCAGTTATTTAATTCCTAAATAATGAGACTTTCTTATC
Organism: Ceriops zippeliana; assembly: GCA_037897445.1. Taxonomy (NCBI): domain Eukaryota; kingdom Viridiplantae; phylum Streptophyta; class Magnoliopsida; order Malpighiales; family Rhizophoraceae; genus Ceriops; species Ceriops zippeliana. Next base: position 21,992 of record JBAPLH010000544.1, read on the forward strand.
ACCTCAAGCTAATTAGGCTCCGCTGATCGTTAGATGGACTATTTTTCACGCAATGACCATGAAATTATCTTTTGTCTTTATTAACGACTATATTTATTATAAAAAACGATGCCCATGAACCTCATATAACATGAATTCATTCAATTCCAACAAACAATGGAGTCCTTCTTCTTGATTTGCATTTCTTATTGATAATAATTGGTTGAGTTTCACAATAAAGAGCACCTCCTATCATTTCTAGTTAGCAGGGCTCCTCTTTTGATTCCAAGAACACATTTTGATACATTGATGATGAAATTAACATATGTGGGCAAAACCACCTAGAATATTAATTGAATCAGTCAAACCTAAAACACTATTGAAACACTAAATCTACTTACTTCCATCAGCAAAAGCAATCAACCATCTTGGTTTGCATTTCGTACAAATGTGCAGTTATTTAATTCCTAAATAATGAGACTTTCTTATCACCTCAACCTAATTAGGCTCCGCTCATCGTTAGATGGACTATTTTTCACGCAATGACCATGAAAATTATCTTTTGTCTTTATTAACGACTATATTTATTATAAAAAACGATGCCCATGAACCTCATAGAACATGAATTCATTCAATTCCAACAAACAATGGAGTCCTTCTTCTTGATTTGCATTTCTTATTGATAATAATTGGTTGAGTTTCACAATAAAGAGCACCTCCTATGATTTCTAGTTAGCAGGGCTCCTCTTTTGATTCCAAGAACACATTTTGATACATTGAAGATGAAATTAACATATGTGGCAAAACCACCTAGAATATTAATTGAATCAGTCAAACCTAAACACCATTGACACTCTAAATCTACCTACTTCCATCAGCAAAAGCAATCAACCATCTTGGTTTGCATTTCGTACAAATGTGCAGTTATTTAATTCCTAAATAATGAGACTTTCTTATCACCTCAACCTAATTAGGCTCCGCTCATCGTTAGATGGACTATTTTTCACGCAATGACCATGAAATTATCTTTTGTCTTTATTAACGACTATATTTATTATAAAAACGATGCCCATGAACCTCATAGAACATGAATTCATTCAATTCCAACAAACAATGGAGTCCTCTTTCTTGATTTGCATTTCTTATTGATAATAAATTGGTTGAGTTTCACAATAAAGAGCACCTCCTATGATTTCTAGTTAGCAGGGCTCCTCTTTTGATTCCAAGAACACATTTTGATGCATTGATGATGAAATTAACATATGTGGCAAAACCACCTAGAATATTAATTGAATCAGTCAAACCTAAACACTATTGAAACTCTAAATCTACTTACTTCCATCAGCAAAAGCAATCAACCATCTTGGTTTGCATTTCGTACTCAAATGTGCAGTTATTTAATTCCTAAATAATGAGACTTTCTTATCACCTCAAGCTAATTAGGCTCCGCTCATCGTTAGATGGACTATTTTTCACGCAATGACCATGAAATTATCTTTTGTCTTTATTAACGACTATATTTATTATAAAAACGATGCCCATGAACCTCATAGAACATGAATTCATTCAATTCCAACAAACAATGGAGTCCTTCTTCTTGATTTGCATTTCTTATTGATAATAATTGGTTGAGTTTCACAATAAAGAGCACCTCCTATGATTTCTAGTTAGCAGGGCTCCTCTTTTGATTCCAAGAACACATTTTGATGCATTGATGATGAAATTAACATATGTGGCAAAACCACCTAGAATATTAATTGAATCAGTCAAACCTAAACACCATTGAAACTCTAAATCTACTTACTTCCATCAGCAAAAGCAATCATTCATCTTGGTTTGCATTTCGTACAAATGTGAAGTTGTTTAAATCCTAAATAATGAGACTTTCTTATCACCTCAAGCTAATTAGGCTCCGCTCATCGTTTAGATGGACTATTTTTCATGAAATGACCACAGAAATTATCTTTTTGTCTTTATTAACGACTATATTTTATTATAAAAACGATGCCTATGAACCTCATATAACATGAATTCATTCAATTCCAACAAACAATGGAGTCCTTCTTCTTGATTTGCATTTCTTATTGATAATAATTGGTTGAGTTTCACAATAAAGAGCACCTCCTATCATTTCTAGTTAGCAGGGCTCATCTTTTGATTCCAAGAACACATTTTGATACATTGATGATGAAATTAACATATGTGGCAAAACCACCTAGAATATTAATTGAATCAATCAAACCTAAACACCATTGACACTCTAAATCTACTTACTTCCATCAGCAAAAGCAATCAACCATCTTGGTTTGCATTTCTTACTAATGTGCAGTTATTTAATTCCTAAATAAAGAGACTTTCTTATCACCTCATGCTAATTAGGCTCCGCTCATCGTTACAAGGACTATTTTTCATGAAATGACCACAAAATTATCTTTTGTCTTTATTAACGACTATATTTATTATAAAAACGATGCCCATGAACCTCATAGAACATGAATTCATTCAATTCTGACAAACAATGGAGTCCTTCTTCTTGATTTTCATTTCTTATTGATAATAAATGGTTGAGTTTCACAATAAAGAGCACCTCCTATGATTTCTAGTTAGCAGGGCTCCTCTTTTGATTCCAAGAACACATTTTGATGCATTGATGATGAAATTAACATATGTGGCAAAACCACCTAGAATATTAATTGAATCAGTCAAACCTAAAACACTATTGAAACTCTAAATCTACTTACTTCCATCAGCAAAAGCAATCAAACCATCTTGGTTTGCATTTCGTACAAATGTGCAGTTATTTAATTCCTAAATAATGAGACTTTCTTATCACCTCACTCAACCTAATTAGGCTCCGCTCATCGTTAGATGGACTATTTTTCACGCAATGACCATGAAATTATCTTTTGTCTTTATTAACGACTATATTTTATTATAAAAACGATGCCCATGAACCTCATAGAACATGAATTCATTCAATTCCAACAAACAATGGAGTCCTTCTTCTTGATTTGCATTTCTTATTGATAATAATTGGTTGAGTTTCACAATAAAGAGCACCTCCTATGATTTCTAGTTAGCAGGGCTCCTCTTTTGATTCCAAGAACACATTTTGATGCATTGATGATGAAATTAACATATGTGGCAAAACCACCTAGAATATTAATTGAATCAGTCAAACCTAAACACCATTGAAACTCTAAATCTACTTACTTCCATCAGCAAAAGCAATCATTCATCTTGGTTTGCATTTCTTACAAATGTGCAGTTATTTAATTCCTAAATAATGAGACTTTCTTATCACCTCAAGCTAATTAGGCTCCGCTCATCGTTACAAGGACTATTTTTCATGAAATGACCACAAAATTATCTTTTGTCTTTATTAACGACTATATTTATTATAAAAACGATGCCCATGAACCTCATATAACATGAATTCATTCAATTCCAACAAACAATGGAGTCCTTCTTCTTGATTTGCATTTCTTATTGATAATAATTGGTTGAGTTTCACAATAAAGAGCACCTCCTATCATTTCTAGTTAGCAGGGCTCCTCTTTTGATTCCAAGAACACATTTTGATACATTGATGATGAAATTAACATATGTGGCAAAACCACCTAGAATATTAATTGAATCAGTCAAACCTAAACACCATTGAAACTCTAAATCTACTTACTTCCATCAGCAAAAGCAATCATCTATCTTGGTTTGCATTTCGTACCAATGTTCAGTTATTTAATTCCTAAATAATGAGACTTTCTTATCACCTCAAGCTAATTAGGCTCCGCTAATCGTTAGATGAACTATTTTTTCATACAATGACCAAGAAATTATCTTTTGTGTTTATTAACGACTATATTTTATTATAAAAACGATGCCCATGAACCTCATATAACATGAATTCATTCAATTCCAACAAACAATGGAGTCCTTCTTCTTGATTTTCATTTCTTATTGATAATAATTGGTTGAGTTTCACAATAAAGAGCACCTCCTATCATTTCTAGTTAGCAGGGCTCCTCTTTTGATTCCAAGAACACATTTTGATACATTGATGATGAAATTAACATATGTGGCAAAACCACCTAGAATATTAATTGAATCAGTCAAACCTAAATACTATTGATACACTAAATCTACTTACTTCCATGAGCAAAAGCAATCAACCATCTTGGTTTGCATTTCGTACTCATGTGCAGTTATTTAATTCCTAAATAATGAGACTTTCTTATCACCTCAACCTAATTAGGCTCCGCTGATCGTTAGATGGACTATTTTTCACGCAATGACCATGAAATTATCTTTTGTCTTTATTAACGACTATATTTATTATAAAAACGATGCCCATGAACCTCATAGAACATGAATTCATTCAATTTCCACAACACATGGAGTCCTTCTTCTTGATTTGCATTTCTTATTGATAATAATTGGTTGAGTTTCACAATAAAGAGCACCTCCTATGATTTCTAGTTAGCAGGGCTCCTCTTTTGATTCCAAGAACACATTTTGATGCATTGATGATGAAATTAACATATGTGGCAAAACCACCTAGAATATTAATTGAATCAGTCAAACCTAAACACCATTGAAACTCTAAATCTACTTACTTCCATCAGCAAAAGCAATCATTCATCTTGGTTTGCATTTCGTACAAATGTGCAGTTGTTTTAATTCCTAAATAATGAGACTTTCTTATCACCTCAAGCTAATTAGGCTCCGCTCATCGTTACATGGACTATTTTTCATGCAATGTGACACAAAATTATCTTTTGTCTTTATTAACGACTATATTTATTATAAAAACGATGCCCATGAACCTCATATAACATGAATTCATTCAATTCCAACAAACAATGGAGTCCTTCTTCTTGATTTGCATTTCTTATTGATAATAATTGGTTGAGTTTCACAATAAAGAGCACCTCCTATCATTTCTAGTTAGCAGGGCTCCTCTTTTGATTCCAAGAACACATTTTGATACATTGATGATGAAATTAACATATGTGGCAAAACCACCTAGAATATTAATTGAATCAGTCAAACCTAAACACTATTGATACACTAAATCTACTTACTTCCATGAGCAAAAGCAATCAACCATCTTGGTTTGCATTTCGTACTCATGTGCAGTTATTTAATTCCTAAATAATGAGACTTTCTTATCACCTCAACCTAATTAGGCTCCGCTCATCGTTAGATGGACTATTTTTCACGCAATGACCATGAAATTATCTTTTGTCTTTATTAACGACTATATTTATTATAAAAACGATGCCCATGAACCTCATAGAACATGAATTCATTCAATTCCAACAAACAATGGAGTCCTTCTTCTTGATTTGCATTTCTTATTGATAATAATTGGTTGAGTTTCACAATAAAGAGCACCTCCTATGATTTCTAGTTAGCAGGGCTCCTCTTTTGATTCCAAGAACACATTTTGATGCATTGATGATGAAATTAACATATGTGGCAAAACCACCTAGAATATTAATTGAATCAGTCAAACCTAAACACTATTGATACACTAAATCTACTTACTTCCATCAGCAAAAGCAATCAACCATCTTGGTTTGCATTTCGTACTAATGTGCAGTTATTTAATTCCTAAATAATGATGAGACTTTCTTATCACCTCAACCTAATTAGGCTCCGCTCATCGTTAGATGGACTATTTTTCACGCAATGACCATGAAATTATCTTTTGTCTTTATTAACGACTATATTTATTATATAAAAACGATGCCCATGAACCTCATAGAACATGAATTCATTCAATTCCAACAAACAATGGAGTCCTTCTTCTTGATTTGCATTTCTTATTGATAATAATTGGTTGAGTTTCACAATAAAGAGCACCTCCTATGATTTCTAGTTAGCAGGGCTCCTCTTTTGATTCCAAGAACACATTTTGATGCATTGATGATGAAATTAACATATGTGGCAAAACCACCTAGAATATTAATTGAATCAGTCAAACCTAAACACCATTGAAACTCTAAATCTACTTATATCCATCAGCAAAAGCAATCATTCATCTTGGTTTGCATTTCGTACAAATGTGAAGTTGTTTAATTCCTAAATAATGAGACTTTCTTATCACCTCAAGCTAATTAGGCTCCGCTCATCGTTACAATGGACTATTTTTTTCATGAAATGACCACAAAATTATCTTTTGTCTTTATTAACGACTATATTTATTATAAAAACGATGCCCTATGAACCTCATATAACATGAATTCATTCAATTCCAACAAACAATGGAGTCCTTCTTGATTTGCATTTCTTATTGATAATAATTGGTTGAGTTTCACAATAAAGAGCACCTCCTATCATTTCTAGTTAGCAGGGCTCCTCTTTTGATTCCAAGAACACATTTTGATACATTGATGATGAAATTAACATATGTGGCAAAACCACCTAGAATATTAATTGAATCAGTCAAACCTAAACACTATTGAAACTCTAAATCTACTTACTTCCATCAGCAAAAGCAATCAACCATCTTGGTTTGCATTTCGTACTCAATGTGCAGTTTATTTAATTCCTAAATAATGAGACTTTCTTATCACCTCAAGCTAATTAGGCTCCGCTGATCGTTAGATGGACTATTTTTCACGCAATGACCATGAAATTATCTTTTGTCTTTATTAACGACTATATTTATTATAAAAACGATGCCCATGAACCTCATAGAACATGAATTCATTCAATTCCAACAAACAATGGAGTCCTTCTTCTTGATTTGCATTTCTTATTGATAATAATTGGTTGAGTTTCACAATAAAGAGCACCTCCTATGATTTCTAGTTAGCAGGGCTCCTCTCTTTTGATTCCAAGAACACATTTTGATGCATTGATGATGAAAATTAACATATGTGGCAAAACCACCTAGAATATTAATTGAATCAGTCAAACCTAAACACTATTGAAACACTAAATCTACTTTACTTCCATCAGCAAAAGCAATCAACCATCTTGGTTTGCATTTCGTACAAATGTGCAGTTATTTAATTCCTAAATAATGAGACTTTCTTATCACCTCAACCTAATTAGGCTCCGCTCATCGTTAGATGGACTATTTTTCACGCAATGACCATGAAATTATCTTTTGTCTTTATTAACGACTATATTTATTATAAAAACAATGCCCCATGAACCTCATAGAACATGAATTCATTCAATTCCAACAAACAATGGAGTCCTTCTTCTTGATTTGCATTTCTTATTGATAATAATTGGTTGAGTTTCACAATAAAGAGCACCTCCTATCATTTCTAGTTAGCAGGGCTCCTCTTTTGATTCCAAGAACACATTTTGATACATTGATGATGAAATTAACATATGTGGCAAAACCACCTAGAATATTAATTGAATCAGTCAAACCTAAACACTATTGATACACTAAATCTACTTACTTCCATGAGCAAAAGCAATCAACCATCTTGGTTTGCATTTCGTACTCATGTGCAGTTATTTAATTCCTAAATAATGAGACTTTCTTATCACCTCAAGCTAATTAGGCTCCGCTCATCGTTAGATGGACTATTTTTCATGCAAATGACCATGAAATTATCTTTTGTCTTTATTAACGACTATATTTATTATAAAAAACGATGCCCATGAACCTCATAGAACATGAATTCATTCAATTCCAACAAACAATGGAGTCCTTCTTCTTGATTTGCATTTCTTATTGATAATAATTGGTTGAGTTTCACAATAAAGAGCACCTCCTATGATTTCTAGTTAGCAGGGCTCCTCTTTTGATTCCAAGAACACATTTTGATGCATTGATGATGAAATTAACATATGTGGCAAAACCACCTAGAATATTAATTGAATCAGTCAAACCTAAAACACCATTGAAACTCTAAAATCTACTTATATCCATCAGCAAAAGCAATCATTCATCTTGGTTTGCATTTCGTACAAATGTGCAGTTATTTAATTCCTAAATAATGAGACTTTCTTATCACCTCAAACCTAATTAGGCTCCGCTCATCGTTAGATGGACTATTTTTCATGCAATGACCATGAAATTATCTTTTGTCTTTATTAACGACTATATATTTATTATAAAAACGATGCCCATGAACCTCATATAACATGAATTCATTCAATTCCAACAAACAATGGAGTCCTTCTTCTTGATTTGCATTTCTTATTGATAATAATTGGTTGAGTTTCACAATAAAGAGCACCTCCTATCATTTCTAGTTAGCAGGGCTCCTCTTTTGATTCCAAGAACACATTTTGATACATTGATGATGAAATTAACATATGTGGCAAAACCACCTAGAATATTAATTGAATCAGTCAAACCTAAACACTATTGAAACTCTAAATCTACTTACTTCCATCAGCAAAAGCAATCAACCATCTTGGTTTGCATTTCGTACAAATGTGCAGTTATTTAATTCCTAAATAATGAGACTTTCTTATCACCTCAAGCTAATTAGGCTCCGCTAATCGTTAGATGGACTATTTTTTTCATGCAATGACCATGAAATTATCTTTTGTCTTTATTAACGACTATATTTTTTTATAAAAACGATGCCCATGAACCTCATATAACATGAATTCATTCAATTCCAACAAACAATGGAGTCCTTCTTCTTGATTTGCATTTCTTATTGATAATAATTGGTTGAGTTTCACAATAAAGAGCACCTCCTAACATTTCTAGTTAGCAGGGCTCCTCTTTTGATTCCAAGAACACATTTTGATACATTGATGATGAAATTAACATATGTGGCAAAACCACCTAGAATATTAATTGAATCAGTCAAACCTAAACACTATTGAAACTCTAAATCTACTTACTTCCATCAGCAAAAGCAATCAACCATCTTGGTTTGCATTTCGTACAAATGTGCAGTTATTTAATTCCTAAATAATGAGACTTTCTTATCACCTCAAGCTAATTAGGCTCCGCTGATCGTTAGATGGACTATTTTTCACGCAATGACCATGAAATTATCTTTTGTCTTTATTAACGACTATATTTATTATAAAAACGATGCCCATGAACCTCATAGAACATGAATTCATTCAATTCCAACAAACAATGGAGTCCTTCTTCTTGATTTGCATTTCTTATTGATAATAATTGGTTGAGTTTCACAATAAAGAGCACCTCCTATGATTTCTAGTTAGCAGGGCTCCTCTTTTGATTCCAAGAACACATTTTGATACATTTGATGATGAAATTAACATATGTGGCAAAACCACCTAGAATATTAATTGAATCAGTCAAACCTAAACACTATTGAAAACTCTAAATCTACTTACTTTCCATCAGCAAAAGCAATCATTCATCTTGGTTTGCATTTCGTACAAATGTGCAGTTGTTTAATTCCTAAATAATGAGACTTTCTTATCACCTCAAGCTAATTAGGCTCCGCTCATCGTTAGATGGACTATTTTTCATGAAATGACCACAAAATTATCTTTTGTCTTTATTAACGACTATATTTATTATAAAAAACGATGCCCATGAACCTCATATAACATGAATTCATTCAATTCCAACAAACAATGGAGTCCTTCTTCTTGATTTGCATTTCTTATTGATAATAATTGGTTGAGTTTCACAATAAAGAGCACCTCCTATGATTTCTAGTTAGCAGGGCTCCTCTTTTGATTCCAAGAACACATTTTGATACATTGAAGATGAAATTAACATATGTGGCAAAACCACCTAGAATATTAATTGAATCAATCAAACCTAAATACTATTGAAACTCTAAATCTACATACTTCAATCAGCAAAAGCAATCAAACATCTTGGTTTGCATCTCGTACAAATGTGCAGTTATTTAATTCCTAAATAATGAGACTTTCTTATCACCTCAAGCTAATTAGGCTCCGCTGATCGTTAGATGGACTATTTTTCACGCAATGACCATGAAATTATCTTTTGTCTTTATTAACGACTATATTTATTATAAAAACGATGCCCATGAACCTCATAGAACATGAATTCATTCAATTCCAACAAACAATGGAGTCCTTCTTCTTGATTTGCATTTCTTATTGATAATAATTGGTTGAGTTTCACAATAAAGAGCACCTCCTATGATTTCTAGTTAGCAGGGCTCCTCTTTTGATTCCAAGAACACATTTTGATACATTGATGATGAAATTAACATATGTGGCAAAACCACCTAGAATATTAATTGAATCAGTCAAACCTAAACACCATTGACACTCTAAATCTACTTACTTCCATCAGCAAAAGCAATCAACCATCTTGGTTTGCATTTCTTACTAATGTGCAGTTATTTAATTCCTAAATAATGAGACTTTCTTATCACCTCAAGCTAATTAGGCTCCGCTGATCGTTAGATGGACTATTTTTCACGCAATGACCATGAAATTATCTTTTGTCTTTATTAACGACTATATTTATTATAAAAACGATGCCCATGAACCTCATAGAACATGAATTCATTCAATTCCAACAAACAATGGAGTCCTTCTTCTTGATTTGCATTTCTTATTGATAATAATTGGTTGAGTTTCACAATAAAGAGCACCTCCTATGATTTCTAGTTAGCAGGGCTCCTCTTTTGATTCCAAGAACACATTTTGATGCATTGATGATGAAATTAACATATGTGGCAAAACCACCTAGAATATTAATTGAATCAGTCAAACCTAAACACCATTGAAACTCTAAATCTACTTATATCCATCAGCAAAAGCAATCATTCATCTTGGTTTGCATTTCGTACAAATGTGAAGTTGTTTAATTCCTAAATAATGAGACTTTCTTATCACCTCAAGCTAATTAGGCTCCGCTCATCGTTACAAGGACTATTTTTCATGAAATGACCACAAAATTATCTTTTGTCTTTATTAACGACTATATTTATTATAAAAACGATGCCTATGAACCTCATATAACATGAATTCATTCAATTCCAACAAACAATGGAGTCCTTCTTGATTTGCATTTCTTATTGATAATAATTGGTTGAGTTTCACAATAAAGAGCACCTCCTATCATTTCTAGTTAGCAAGGCTCCTCTTTTGATTCCAAGAACACATTTTGATACATTGATGATGAAATTCACATATGTGGCAAAACCACCTAGAATATTAATTGAATCAGTCAAACCTAAACACCATTGAAACTCTAAATCTACTTACTTCCATCAGCAAAAGCAATCATCTATCTTACTTTGCATTTCGTGCCAATGTTCAGTTATTTAATTCCTAAATAATGAGACTTTCTTATCACCTCAAGGTAATTAGGCTCCGCTAATCGTTAGATGAACTATTTTTCATACAATGACCAAGAAATTATCTTTTGTGTTTATTAACGACTATATTTATTATAAAAAACGAA
>JBAPLH010000545.1:0-34381 GCA_037897445.1 Ceriops zippeliana
ATAGATGGTCTAGGGGCATTTTTTCATCATGAATATAGTTATTAAGAAGGAATCATAAGTAAAATTCAAGGGTTATTGCATGAAAAATAGTCGTGGCAAAAACAAGAGAAGTCTAATTAACATTAGGTGATTAGAATGTCTCATTATTTATGAATTAAACCAGTTAACATTTTTACGAAATGCAAACAATGATGAATGGCACCTTTGGATGATGGATTTAAATGGATTTGGAGATTTATTGGTGTATATACTTGTTTGATTGAATTAATATACTAGGTTGTTTAGCCACATGTGTTATATTTCATGATCAAAGTATCAAAAAGTGGCTTTGGAATCAAAAGAGGAGCCTTATTAACCAAAAATGATTGGAGGAACTCTCTATGTTTGAATTCAACAATTAATATCTATAAGAAATGCAATTCAAAATCAAGGACACCATTGTTTGTTAAATTGAATGAATTCATCTTATAGATGGTCCATGGGCATTTTCTTCATAACGAATATAGTTATTAAGAAGGAAACAAAAGTTAATTTCAAGGTTATTGCATGAAAAATAGCCCCGGTAACAACAAGAGGAGCCTAATTAACATGAGGTGATTAGAAAATCTCATTATTTAGGAATTAAACCAGTTAACATTTGTACGAAATACAAACCATGATGAATGGCACCTTTGGCTGATGGAATTAAATAGATTTGATGTTTTATTGGTGTTTATACATGTTTAATTCAATTAATATATTAGGTTGTTTAGCCACATGTGTTATATTTCATGATCAACGTATCAAAAAGTGTGTTTGCAATCAAAAGAAAAAACTTGCTAACTAGAAATGATGCGAGGAACTCTCTATTTTTTAATTCAACAATTAATATCTATAAGAAATGCAATTCAAAATCAACGACACCATTGTTTGTTAAATTGAATGAATTCATCTTATAGATGGTCCATGGGCATTTTCTTCACGATGAATATAGTTATTAAGAAAGAAACACAAGTTAATTTCAAGGTTGCATGAAAAATAGCCCTGGCAACAACAAGAGGAGCCTAATTAACATGAGGTGATTAGAAATTCTCATTATCTAGGAGTTGAACCAGTTAACATTTGTACGAAATGCAAACCATGTTGAATGGCGCCTTTGGCTGATGGATTTAAATAGATTTGGATTTTTATAGGTGTTTATACTTGTTTGATTCATTTAATATACTAGGTTGTTTAGCCACATGTGTTTATTTCATAATGAATGTATCAAAAAGTGTGTTTGTAATCAAAAGAGGAAACTTGCTAACCAGAAATGATGCGAGGAACTCTCTATTTTTGAATTCTATAATTAATATCAATAAGAAATGCAATTCAAAATCAAGGACTCCATTGTTTGTTAAATTGAATGAATTCATCTTATAGATGGTCCAGGGGCATTTTTTCATCATGAATATAGTTATTAAGAAGGAATCATAAGTAAAATTTCAAGGGTTATTGCATGAAAAATAGTCGTGGCAAAAACAAGAGAAGTCTAATTAACATTAGGTGATTAGAATGTCTATTTATTTATGAATTAAACCAGTTAACATTTTTACGAAATGCAAACAATGATGAATGACACCTTTGGATGATGGATTTAAATAGATTTGGAGATTTATTGGTGTATATACTTGTTTGATTGAATTAATATACTAGGTTGTTTAGCCACATGTGTTATATTTCATGATCAAAGCATCAAAAAGTGGCTTTGGAATCAAAAGAGGAGCCTTATTAACCAAAAATGATTGGAGGAACTCTCTATTTTTGAATTCAACAATTAATATCAATAAGAAATGCAATTCAAAATCAACGACATGTTTGTTTGTTAGATTGAATGAATTGATGTAATTGATGGCCGACGTGTAACTTTTTCGTAATGAATACAGCTATTGAGAAAGAAAGAAATGTTAACTTCAGGGTTATTGCATGAAAATTAGTCATGGTAACAACAAGAGGAGCCTAATTAACATGAGGTGATTAGAAATTCTCATTATTTAGGAATTAAACCAGTTAACATTTGTACGAAATGCAAACCATGATGAATGACACCTTTGGCTGATGGATTTAAATAGATTTGGATTTTTATAGGTGTTTATACTTGTTTGATTCATTTAATATTCTAGGTTGTTTAGCCGTATGTGTTTATTTCATAATGAATTTATCAAAAAGGGTGTTTGGAATCAAAAGAGGAAACTTGCTAACCAGAAATGATGCAAGGATCTCTCTATTTTTCAATTCTATAATTCATATCAATAAGAAATGCAATTCAAAATCAAGGACTCCATTGTTTGTTAAATTGAATGAATTCATCTTATAGATGGTCGAGGGGCATTTTTTCATCATGAATATAGTTATTAAGAAGGAATCATAAGTAAATTTCAAGGGTTATTGCATGAAAAATAGTCGTGGCAAAAACAAGAGAAGTCTAATTAACATTAGGTGATTAGAATGTCTCATTATTTATGAATTAAACCAGTTAACATTTTTACGAAATGCAAACAATGATGAATGGCACCTTTGGATGATGGATTTAAATAGATTTGGAGATTTATTGGTGTATATACTTGTTTGATTGAATTAATATACTAGGTTGTTTAGCCACATGTGTTATATTTCATGATCAAAGTATCAAAAAGTGGCTTTGGTATCAAAAGAGGAGCCTTATTAACCAAAAATGATTGGAGGAACTCTCTATTTTTGAATTCAAAAATTAATATAAATAAGAAATGCAATTCAAAATCAAGGACACCATTGCTTGTTAAATTGAATGAATTCATGTAATTGATGGCCGACGTGTAATTTTTTCGTAATGAATATAGTTATTGAGAAAGAAAGAAATGTTAATTTCAGGGTTATTGCATGAAATTAGTCCTGGTAACAACAAGAGGAGCCTAATTAACATGAGGTGATTAGAAATTCTCATTATTTAGGAATTAAACCAGTTAACATTTGTACGAAATGCAAACCATGATGAATGGCTCCTTTGGCTGATGGATTTAAATAGATTTGGATTTTTATAGGTGTTTATACTTGTTTGATTCATTTAATATACTAGGTTGTTTAGCCACATGTGTTTATTTCATAATGAATGTATCAAAAAGTGTGTTTGTAATCAAAAGAGGAAACTTGCTAACCAGAAATGATGCGAGGAACTCTCTATTTTTGAATTCTGTAATTAATATCAATAAGAAATGCAATTCAAAATCAAGGACTCCATTGTTTGTTAAATTGAATGAATTCATCTTATAGATGGTCGAGGGGCATTTTTTCATCATGAATATAGTTATTAAGAAGGAATCATAAGTAAATTTCAAGGGTTATTGCATGAAAAATAGTCGTGGCAAAAACAAGAGAAGTCTAATTAACATTAGGTGATTAGAATGTCTCATTATTTATGAATTAAACCAGTTAACATTTTTACGAAATGCAAACAATGATGAATGGCACCTTTGGATGATGGATTTAAATAGATTTGGAGATTTATTGGTGTATATACTTGTTTGATTGAATTAATATACTAGGTTGTTTAGCCACATGTGTTATATTTCATGATCAAAGTATCAAAAAGTGGCTTTGGTATCAAAAGAGGAGCCTTATTAACCAAAAATGATTGGAGGAACTCTCTATGTTTGAATTCAACAATTAATATCTATAAGAAATGCAATTCAAAATCAAGGACACCATTGTTTGTTAAATTGAATGAATTCATCTTATAGATGGTCCATGGGCATTTTCTTCACGATGAATATAGTTATTAAGAAAGAAAACACAAGTTAATTTCAAGGTTGCATGAAAAATAGCCCTGGCAACAACAAGAGGAGCCTAATTAACATGAGGTGATTAGAAATTCTCATTATCTAGGAGTTGAACCAGTTAACATTTGTACGAAATGCAAACCATGTTGAATGGCGCCTTTGGCTGATGGATTTAAATAGATTTGGATTTTTATAGGTGTTTATACTTGTTTGATTCATTTAATATACTAGGTTGTTTAGCCACATGTGTTTATTTCATAATGAATGTATCAAAAAGTGTGTTTGTAATCAAAAGAGGAAACTTGCTAACCAGAAATGATGCGAGGAACTCTCTATTTTTGAATTCTATAATTAATATCAATAAGAAATGCAATTCAAAATCAAGGACTCCATTGTTTGTTAAATTGAATGAATTCATCTTATAGATGGTCCAGGGGCATTTTTTCATCATGAATATAGTTATTAAGAAGGAATCATAAGTAAATTTCAAGGGTTATTGCATGAAAAATAGTCGTGGCAAAAACAAGAGAAGTCTAATTAACATTAGGTGATTAGAATGTCTATTTATTTATGAATTAAACCAGTTAACATTTTTACGAAATGCAAACAATGATGAATGACACCTTTGGATGATGGATTTAAATAGATTTGGAGATTTATTGGTGTATATACTTGTTTGATTGAATTAATATACTAGGTTGTTTAGCCACATGTGTTATATTTCATGATCAAAGCATCAAAAAGTGGCTTTGGAATCAAAAGAGGAGCCTTATTAACCAAAAATGATTGGAGGAACTCTCTATTTTTGAATTCAACAATTAATATCAATAAGAAATGCAATTCAAAATCAACGACATGTTTGTTTGTTAGATTGAATGAATTGATGTAATTGATGGCCGACGTGTAACTTTTTCGTAATGAATACAGCTATTGAGAAAGAAAGAAATGTTAACTTCAGGGTTATTGCATGAAAATTAGTCATGGTAACAACAAGAGGAGCCTAATTAACATGAGGTGATTAGAAATTCTCATTATTTAGGAATTAAACCAGTTAACATTTGTACGAAATGCAAACCACCATGATTGAATGGCACCTTTGGCTGATGGATTTAAATAGATTTGGATTTTTATAGGTGTTTTTATACTTGTTTGATTCATTTAATATTCTAGGTTGTTTAGCCGTATGTGTTTATTTCATAATGAATGTATCAAAAAGGTGTGTTTGGAATCAAAAGAGGAAACTTGCTAACCAGAAATGATGCAAGGATCTCTCTATTTTTCAATTCTAATAATTCATATCAATAAGAAATGCAATTCAAAATCAAGGACTCCATTGTTTGTTAAATTGAATGAATTCATCTTATAGATGGTCGAGGGGCATTTTTTCATCATGAATATAGTTATTAAGAAGGAATCATAAGTAAATTTCAAGGGTTATTGCATGAAAAATAGTCGTGGCAAAAACAAGAGAAGTCTAATTAACATTAGGTGATTAGAATGTCTCATTATTTATTTGAATTAAACCAGTTAACATTTTTACGAAATGCAAACAATGATGAATGGCACCTTTGGATGATGGATTTAAATAGATTTGGAGATTTATTGGTGTATATACTTGTTTGATTGAATTAATATACTAGGTTGTTTAGCCACATGTGTTATATTTCATGATCAAAGTATCAAAAAGTGGCTTTGGAATCAAAAGAGGAGCCTTATTAACAAAAAATGATTGGAGGAACTCTCTATTTTTGAATTCAAAAATTAATATAAATAAGAAATGCAATTCAAAATCAAAGACACCATTGCTTGTTAAATTGAATGAATTCATGTAATTGATGGCCGACGTGTAATTTTTTCATAATGAATATAGTTATTGAGAAAGAAAGAAATGTTAATTTCAGGGTTATTGCATGAAAATTAGTCCTGGTAACAACAAGAGGAGCCTAATTAACATGAGGTGATTAGAAATTCTCATTATCTAGGAGTTGAACCAGTTAACATTTGTACGAAATGCAAACCATGTTGAATGGCACCTTTGGCTGATGGATTTAAATAGATTTGGATTTTTATAGGTGTTTATACTTGTTTGATTCATTTAATATACTAGGTTGTTTAGCCACATGTGTTTATTTCATAATGAATGTATCAAAAAGTGTGTTTGTAATCAAAAGAGGAAACTTGCTAACAAAAAATGATGCGAGGAACTCTCTATTTTTGAATTCAACAATTAATATCAATAAGAAATGCAATTCAAAATCAAGGACTCCATTGTTTGTTAAATTGAATGAATTCATGTTTATAGATGGTCTAGGGGTAATTTTTTTCATCATGAATATAGTTATTAAGAAAGGAATCATAAGTAAATTTCAAGGGTTATTGCATGAAAAATAGTCGTGGCAACAACAAGAGGAGCCTAATTAACATTAGGTGATTAGAAAATCTCATTATTTATGAATTAAACCAGTTAACATTTTTACGAAATGCAAACCATGATGAATGGCACCTTTGGATGATGGATTTAAATAGATTTGATGTTTTTTATTGGTGTTTATACTTGTTTGATTCAATTAATATACTAGGTTGTTTAGCCACATGTGTTATATTTCATGATCAAAGTATCAAAAAGTGTGTGTTTGGAATCAAAAGAGGAAACTTATTAACCAAAAATGATGCGAGGAACTCTCTATGTTTGAATTCAACAATTAATATCTATAAGAAATGCAATTCAAAATCAAGGACACCATTGTTTGTTAAATTGAATGAATTCATCTTATAGATGGTCCATGGGCATTTTCTTCATAACGAATATAGTTATTAAGAAGGAAACAAAAGTTAATTTCAAGGTTATTGCATGAAAAATAGCCCCGGTAACAACAAGAGGAGCCTAATTAACATGAGGTGATTAGAAAATCTCATTATTTAGGAATTAAACCAGTTAACATTTGTACGAAATGCAAACCATGATGAATGGCACCTTTGGCTGATGGAATTAAATAGATTTGATGTTTTATTGGTGTTTATACATGTTTAATTCAATTAATATATTAGGTTGTTTAGCCACATGTGTTATATTTCATGATCAATGTATCAAAAAGTGTGTTTGGAATCAAAAGAAAAAACTTGCTAACTAGAAATGATGCGAGGAACTCTCTATTTTTGAATTCAACAATTAATATCTATAAGAAATGCAATTCAAAATCAAGGACACCATTGTTTGTTAAATTGAATGAATTCATCTTATAGATGGTCCATGGGCATTTTCTTCACGATGAATATAGTTATTAAGAAAGAAACACAAGTTAATTTCAAGGTTGCATGAAAAATAGCCCTGGCAACAACAAGAGGAGCCTAATTAACATGAGGTGATTAGAAATTCTCATTATCTAGGAGTTGAACCAGTTAACATTTGTACGAAATGCAAACCATGTTGAATGGCGCCTTTGGCTGATGGATTTAAATAGATTTAGATTTTTATAGGTGTTTATACTTGTTTGATTCATTTAATATACTAGGTTGTTTAGCCACATGTGTTTATTTCATAATGAATGTATCAAAAAGTGTGTTTGTAATCAAAAGAGGAAACTTGCTAACCAGAAATGATGCGAGGAACTCTCTATTTTTGAATTCTATAATTAATATCAATAAGAAATGCAATTCAAAATCAAGGACTTCATTGTTTGTTAAATTGAATGAATTCATCCTATAGATGGTCCAGGGCCATTTTTTCATAATGAATATAGTTATTAAGAAGGAATCATAAGTAAAATTCAAGGGTTATTGCATGAAAAATAGTCGTGGCAAAAACAAGAGAAGTCTAATTAACATTAGGTGATTAGAATGTCTATTTATTTATGAATTAGCCACATGTGTTATATTTCATGATCAAAGTATCAAAAAGTGGCTTTGGAATCAAAAGAGGAGCCTTATTAACCAAAAATGATTGGAGGAACTCTCTATTTTTGAATTCAACAATTAATATCAATAAGAAATGCAATTCAAAATCAACGACACGATTGTTTGTTAAATTGAATGAATTGATGTAATTGATGGCCGACGTGTAACTTTTTCGTAATGAATACAGCTATTGAGAAAGAAAGAAATGTTAATTTCAGGGTTATTGCATGAAAATTAGTCCTGGTAACAACAAGAGGAGCCTAATTAACATGAGGTGATTAGAAATTCTCATTATTTAGGAATTAAACCAGTTAACATTTGTACGAAATGCAAACCATGATGAATGGCACCTTTGGCTGATGGATTTAAATAGATTTGGATTTTTATAGGTGTTTATACTTGTTTGATTCATTTAATATTCTAGGTTGTGTAGCCGCATGTGTTTATTTCATGATGAATGTATCAAAAAAGGTGTTTGGAATCAAAAGAGGAAACTTGCTAACCAGAAATGATGCAAGGAACTCTCTATTTTTTAATTCAACAATTAATATCAATAAGAAATGCAATCCAAAATCAAGGACACGATTGTTTGTTAAATTGACTGAATTCATGTAATTGATCGCCGACGTGTAACTTTTTCGTAATGAATATAGTTATTGAGAAAGAAAGAAATGTTAATTTTAGGGATATTGCTTGAAAATTAGTCCTGGTAACAACAAGAGGAGCCTAATTAACAAGAGGTGATTAGAAAATCTCATTATTTAGGAATTAAACCAGTTAACATTTGTACGAAATGCAAACCATGATGAATGGCACCTTTGGCTGATGGATTTAAATAGATTTGATGTTTTATTGGTGTTTATACATGTTTGATTCAGTTAATATATTAGGTTGTTTAGCCACATGTGTTATATTTCATGATCAATGTATCAAAAAGTGTGTTTGGGATCAAAAGAGGAAACTTGCTAACCAGAAATGATGCGAGGAACTCTCCATGTTTGAATTCAACAATTAATGTCTATAAGAAATGCAATTCAAAATCAAGGACACCATTGTTTGTTAAATTGAATGAATTCAACTTATAGATGGTCCATGGGCATTTTCTTCATAACGAATATAGTTATTAAGAAGGAAACAAAAGTTAATTTCAAGGTTATTGCATGAAAAATAGCCCTGGTGGGTGGTAACAACAAGAGGAGCCTAATTAACATGAGGTGATTAGAAAATCTCATTATTTAGGAATTAAACCAGTTAACATTTGTACGAAATGCAAACCATGATGAATGGCACCTTTGGCTAATGGATTTAAATAGATTTGGATTTTTATAGGTGTTTATACTTATTTGATTCATTTAATATTCTGGTTGTTTAGCCGCATGTGTTTATTTCATAATGAATTTATCAAAAAGGGTGTTTGGAATCAAAAGAGGAAACTTGCTAACCAGAAATGATGCCAGGAACTCTCTATTTTTCAATTCTATAATTCATATCAGTAAGAAATGCAATTCAAAATCAAGGACAGCATTGTTTGTTAAATTGAATGAATTCATCTTATAGATGGTCGATGGGCATTTTCTACATAATGAATATAGTTATTAAGAAAGAAACACAAGTTAATTTCAAGGTTATTGCATGAAAAATAGCCCTGGCAACAACAAAAGGAGCCTAATTAACATGAGGTGATTAGAAATTCTTATTATCTAGGAGTTGAACCAGTTAACATTTGTACGAAATGCAAACCATGTTGAATGGCACCTTTGGCTGATGGATTTAAATAGATTTGGATTTTTATAGGTGTTTATACTTGTTTGATTCATTTAATATACTAGGTTGTTTAGCCACATGTGTTTATTTCATAATGAATGTATCAAAAAGTGTGTTTGTAATCAAAAGAGGAAACTTGCTAACCAGAAATGATGCGAGGAACTCTCTATTTTTGAATTCAATAATTAATATCAATAAGAAATGCAATTCAAAATCAAGGACTCCATTGTTTGTTAAATTGAATGAATTCATCTTATAGATGGTCCAGGGTCATTTTTTCATAATGAATATAGTTATTAAGAAGGAATCATAAGTAAATTTCAAGGGTTATGGAATGAAAAATAGTCGTGGCAAAAACAAGAGAAGTCTAATTAACATTAGGTGATTATAATGTCTATTTATTTATGAATTAAACCAGTTAACATTTTTACGAAATGCAAACAATGATGAATGGCACCTTTGAATGATGGATTTAAATAGATTTGGAGATTTATTGGTGTATATACTTGTTTGATTGAATTAATATACTAGGTTGTTTAGCCACATGTGTTATATTTCATGATCACAGTATCAAAAAGTGGCTTTGGAATCAAAAGAGGAGCCTTATTAACCAAAAATGATTGGAGGAACTCTCTATTTTTGAATTCAACAATTAATATCAATAAGAAATGCAATTCAAAATCAAGGACACAATTACTTGTTAAATTGAATGAATTCATGTAATTGATGGCCGACGTGTAATTTTTTCGTAATGAATATAGTTATTGAGAAAGAAAGAAATGTTAATTTCAGGGTTATTGCATGAAAATTAGTCCTGGTAACAACAAGAGGAGCCTAATTAACATGAGGTGATTAGAAATTCTCATTATTTAGGAATTAAACCAGTTAACATTTGTACGAAATGCAAACCATGATGAATGGCACCTTTGGCTAATGGATTTAAATAGATTTGGATTTTTATAGGTGTTTATACTTATTTGATTCATTTAATATTCTGGTTGTTTAGCCGCATGTGTTTATTTCATAATGAATGTATCAAAAAGGGTGTTTGGAATCAAAAGAGGAAACTTGCTAATCAGAAATGATGCCAGGAACTCTCTATTTTTCAATTCTATAATTCATATCAATAAGAAATGCAATTCAAAATCAAGGACAGCATTGTTTGTTAAATTGAATGAATTCATCTTATAGATGGTCGATGGGCATTTTCTACATAATGAATATAGTTATTAAGAAAGAAACACAAGTTAATTTCAAGGTTATTGCATGAAAAATAGCCCTGGCAACAACAAAAGGAGCCTAATTAACATGAGGTGATTAGAAATTCTTATTATCTAGGAGTTGAACCAGTTAACATTTGTACGAAATGCAAACCATGTTGAATGGCACCTTTGGCTGATGGATTTAAATAGATTTGGATTTTTATAGGTGTTTATACTTGTTTGATTCATTTAATATACTAGGTTGTTTAGCCACATGTGTTTATTTCATAATGAATGTATCAAAAAGTGTGTTTGTAATCAAAAGAGGAAACTTGCTAACCAGAAATGATGCGAGGAACTCTCTATTTTTGAATTCAATAATTAATATCAATAAGAAATGCAATTCAAAATCAAGGACTCCATTGTTTGTTAAATTGAATGAATTCATCTTATAGATGGTCCAGGGTCATTTTTTCATAATGAATATAGTTATTAAGAAGGAATCATAAGTAAATTTCAAGGGTTATTGAATGAAAAATAGTCGTGGCAAAAACAAGAGAAGTCTAATTAACATTAGGTGATTATAATGTCTATTTATTTATGAATTAAACCAGTTAACATTTTTACGAAATGCAAACAATGATGAATGGCACCTTTGAATGATGGATTTAAATAGATTTGGAGATTTATTGGTGTATATACTTGTTTGATTGAATTAATATACTAGGTTGTTTAGCCACATGTGTTATATTTCATGATCACAGTATCAAAAAGTGGCTTTGGAATCAAAAGAGGAGCCTTATTAACCAAAAATGATTGGAGGAACTCTCTATTTTTGAATTCAACAATTAATATCAATAAGAAATGCAATTCAAAATCAAGGACACGATTGTTTGTTAAATTGAATGAATTCATGTAATTGATGGCCGACGTGTAATTTTTTCGTAATGAATATAGTTATTGAGAAAGAAAGAAATGTTAATTTCAGGGTTATTGCATGAAAATTAGTCCTGGTAACAACAAGAGGAGCCTAATTAACAAGAGGTGATTAGAAAATCTCATTATTTAGGAATTAAACCATTTAACATTTGTACGAAATGCAAACCATGATGAATGGAACCTTTGGCTGATGGATTTAAATAGATTTGATGTTTTATTGGTGTTTATACATGTTTGATTCAGTTAATATATTAGGTTGTTTAGCCACATGTGTTATATTTCATGATCAATGTATCAAAAAGTGTGTTTGGGATCAAAAGAAGAAACTTGCTAACCAGAAATGATGCGAGGAACTCTCTATGTTTGAATTCAACAATTAATGTTTATAAGAAATGCAATTCAAAATCAAGGACACCATTGTTTGTTAAATTGAATGAATTCAACTTATAGATGGTCCATGGGCATTTTCTTCATAACGAATATAGTTATTAAGAAGGAAACAAAAGTTAATTTCAAGGTTATTGCATGAAAAATAGCCCCGGTAACAACAAGAGGAGCCTAATTAACATGAGGTGATTAGAAAATCTCATTATTTAGGAATTAAACCAGTTAACATTTGTACGAAATGCAAACCATGATGAATGGCACCTTTGGCTAATGGATTTAAATAGATTTGGATTTTTATAGGTGTTTATACTTATTTGATTCATTTAATATTCTGGTTGTTTAGCCGCATGTGTTTATTTCATAATGAATGTATCAAAAAGGGTGTTTGGAATCAAAAGAGGAAACTTGCTAATCAGAAATGATGCCAGGAACTCTCTATTTTTCAATTCTATAATTCATATCAATAAGAAATGCAATTCAAAATCAAGGACAGCATTGTTTGTTAAATTGAATGAATTCATCTTATAGATGGTCGATGGGCATTTTCTACATAATGAATATAGTTATTAAGAAAGAAACACAAGTTAATTTCAAGGTTATTGCATGAAAAATAGCCCTGGCAACAACAAAAGGAGCCTAATTAACATGAGGTGATTAGAAATTCTTATTATCTAGGAGTTGAACCAGTTAACATTTGTACGAAATGCAAACCATGTTGAATGGCACCTTTGGCTGATGGATTTAAATAGATTTGGATTTTTATAGGTGTTTATACTTGTTTGATTCATTTAGTATACTAGGTTGTTTAGCCACATGTGTTTATTTCATAATGAATGTATCAAAAAGTGTGTTTGTAATCAAAAGAGGAAACTTGCTAACCAGAAATGATGCGAGGAACTCTCTATTTTTGAATTCTATAATTAATATCAATAAGAAATGCAATTCAAAATCAAGGACTCCATTGTTTGTTAAATTGAATGAATTCATCTTATAGATGGTCCAGGGTCATTTTTTCATAATGAATATAGTTATTAAGAAGGAATCATAAGTAAATTTCAAGGGTTATTGAATGAAAAATAGTCGTGGCAAAAACAAGAGAAGTCTAATTAACATTAGGTGATTATAATGTCTATTTATTTATGAATTAAACTAGTTAACATTTTTACGAAATGCAAACAATGATGAATGGCACCTTTGAATGATGGATTTAAATAGATTTGGAGATTTATTGGTGTATATACTTGTTTGATTGAATTAATATACTAGGTTGTTTAGCCACATGTGTTATATTTCATGATCACAGTATCAAAAAGTGGCTTTGGAATCAAAAGAGGAGCCTTATTAACCAAAAATGATTGGAGGAACTCTTTATTTTTGAATTCAACAATTAATATAAATAAGAAATGCAATTCAAAATCAAGGACACCATTGCTTGTTAAATTGAATGAATTCATGTAATTGATGGCCGACGTGTAATTTTTTCATAATGAATATAGTTATTGAGAAAGAAAGAAATGTTAATTTCAGGGTTATTGCATGAAAATTAGTCCTGGTAACAACAAGAGGAGCCTAATTAACATGAGGTGATTAGAAATTCTCATTATTTAGAAATTAAACCAGTTAACATTTGTACCAAATGCAAACCATGATGAATCGCACCTTTGGCTGATGGATTTAAATAGATTTGGATTTTTATAGGTGTTTATACTTGTTTGATTCATTTAATACACTAGGTTGTTTAGCCACATGTGTTTATTTCATAATGAATGTATCAAAAAGTGTGTTTGTAATCAAAAGAGGAAACTTGCTAACCACAAATGATGCGAGGAACTCTCTATTTTTGAATTCTATAATTAATATCAATAAGAAATGCAATTCAAAATCAAGGACTCCATTGTTTGTTAAATTGAATGAATTCATCTTATAGATGGTCCAGGGGCATTTTTTTTCATAATGAATATAGTTATTAAGAAGGAATCATAAAAAAAATTTCAAGGGTTATTGCATGAAAAATAGTCGTGGCAAAAACAAGAGAAGTCTAATTAACATTAGGTGATTAGAATGTCTATTTATTTATGAATTAAACCAGTTAACATTTTTACGAAATGCAAACAATGATGAATGGCACCTTTGGATGATGGATTTAAATAGATTTGGAGATTTATTGGTGTATATACTTGTTTGATTGAATTAATATACTAGGTTGTTTAGCCACATGTGTTATATTTCATGATCAAAGTATCAAAAAGTGGCTTTGGAATCAAAAGAGGAGCCCTATTAACCAAAAATGATTGGAGGAACTCTCTATTTTTGAATTCAACAATTAATATCTATAAGAAATGCAATTTAAAATGAAGGACACCATTGCTTGTTAAATTGAATGAATTCATCTTATAGATGGTCCATGGGCATTTTCTTCATAATGAATATAGTTATTAAGAAAGAAACACAAGTTAATTTCAAGGTTATTGCATGAAAAATAGCCCTGGCAACAACAAGAGGAGCCCAATTAACATGAGGTGATTAGAAATTCTCATTATCTAGGAGTTGAACCAGTTAACATTTGTACGAAATGCAAACCATGTTGAATGGCACCTTTGGCTGATGGATTTAAATAGATTTGGATTTTTATAGGTGTTTATACTTGTTTGATTCATTTAATATATTAGGTTGTTTAGCCACATGTGTTTATTTTCATAATGAATGTATCAAAAAGTGTGTTTGTAATCAAAAGAGGAAACTTGCTAACCAGAAATGATGCTAGGAACTCTCTATTTTTGAATTCTATAATTAATATCAATAAGAAATGCAATTCAAAATCAAGGACTCCATTGTTTGTCAAATTGAATGAATTCATCTTATAGATGGTCCAGGGGCATTTTTTCATAATGAATATAGTTATTAAGAAGGAATCATAAGAAAATTTCAAGGGTTATTGCATGAAAAATAGTCGTGGCAAAAGCAAGAGAAGTCTAATTAACATTAGGTGATTAGAATGTCTATTTATTTATGAATTAAACCAGTTAACATTTTTACGAAATGCAAACAATGATGAATGGCACCTTTGGATGATGGATTTAAATAGATTTGGAGATTTATTGGTGTATATACTTGTTTGATTGAATTAATATACTAGGTTGTTTAGCCACATGTGTTATATTTCATGATCAAAGTATCAAAAAGTGGCTTTGGAATCAAAAGAGGAGCCCTATTAACCAAAAATGATTGGAGGAACTCTCTATTTTTGAATTCAACAATTAATATCTATAAGAAATGCAATTTAAAATGAAGGACACCATTGCTTGTTAAATTGAATGAATTCATCTTATAGATGGTCCATGGGCATTTTCTTCATAATGAATATAGTTATTAAGAAAGAAACACAAGTTAATTTCAAGGTTATTGCATGAAAAATAGCCCTGGCAACAACAAGAGGAGCCCAATTAACATGAGGTGATTAGAAATTCTCATTATCTAGGAGTTGAACCAGTTAACATTTGTACGAAATGCAAACCATGTTGAATGGCACCTTTGGCTGATGGATTTAAATAGATTTGGATTTTTATAGGTGTTTATACTTGTTTGATTCATTTAATATATTAGGTTGTTTAGCCACATGTGTTTATTTCATAATGAATGTATCAAAAAGTGTGTTTGTAATCAAAAGAGGAAACTTGCTAACCAGAAATGATGCTAGGAACTCTCTATTTTTGAATTCTATAATTAATATCAATAAGAAATGCAATTCAAAATCAAGGACTCCATTGTTTGTCAAATTGAATGAATTCATCTTATAGATGGTCCAGGGGCATTTTTTTCATAATGAATATAGTTATTAAGAAGGAATCATAAGAAAATTTCAAGGGTTATTGCATGAAAAATAGTCGTGGCAAAAGCAAGAGAAGTCTAATTAACATTAGGTGATTAGAATGTCTATTTATTTATGAATTAAACCAGTTAACATTTTTACGAAATGCAAACAATGATGAATGGCACCTTTGGATGATGGATTTAAATAGATTTGGAGATTTATATTGGTGTATATACTTGTTTGATTGAATTAATATACTAGGTTGTTTAGCCACATGTGTTTATATTTCATGATCAAAGTATCAAAAAGTGGCTTTGGAATCAAAAGAGGAGCCCTATTAACAAAAATGATTGGAGGAACTCTCTATTTTTGAATTCAACAATTAATATCTATAAGAAATGCAATTTAAAATGAAGGACACCATTGCTTGTTAAATTGAATGAATTCATCTTATAGATGGTCCATGGGCATTTTCTTCATAATGAATATAGTTATTAAGAAAGAAACACAAGTTAATTTCAAGGTTATTGCATGAAAAATAGCCCTGGCAACAACAAGAGGAGCCCAATTAACATGAGGTGATTAGAAATTCTCATTATCTAGGAGTTGAACCAGTTAACATTTGTACGAAATGCAAACCATGTTGAATGGCACCTTTGGCTGATGGATTTAAATAGATTTGGATTTTTATAGGTGTTTATACTTGTTTGATTCATTTAATATATTAGGTTGTTTAGCCACATGTGTTTATTTCATAATGAATGTATCAAAAAGTGTGTTTGTAATCAAAAGAGGAAACTTGCTAACCAGAAATGATGCTAGGAACTCTCTATTTTTGAATTCTATAATTAATATCAATAAGAAATGCAATTCAAAATCAAGGACTCCATTGTTTGTCAAATTGAATGAATTCATCTTAAAGATGGTCCAGGGGCATTTTTTCATAATGAATATAGTTATTAAGAAGGAATCATAAGAAAATTTCAAGGGTTATTGCATGAAAAATAGTCGTGGCAAAAGCAAGAGAAGTCTAATTAACATTAGGTGATTAGAATGTCTATTTATTTATGAATTAAACCAGTTAACATTTTTACGAAATGCAAACAATGATGAATGGCACCTTTGGATGATGGATTTAAATAGATTTGGAGATTTATTGGTGTATATACTTGTTTGATTGAATTAATATACTAGGTTGTTTAGCCACATGTGTTATATTTCATGATCAAAGTATCAAAAAGTGGCTTTGGAATCAAAAGAGGAGCCCTATTAACCAAAAATGATTGGAGGAACTCTCTATTTTTGAATTCAACAATTAATATCTATAAGAAATGCAATTTTTAAAATGAAGGACACCATTGTTTGTTAAATTGAATGAATTCATCTTATAGATGGTCCATGGGCATTTTTCTTTCATAATGAATATAGTTATTAAGAAAGAAACACAAGTTAATTTCAAGGTTATTGCATGAAAAATAGCCCTGGCAACAACAAGAGGAGCCCAATTAACATGAGGTGATTAGAAATTCTCATTATCTAGGAGTTGAACCAGTTAACATTTGTACGAAATGCAAACCATGTTGAATGGCACCTTTGGCTGATGGATTTAAAATAGATTTGGATTTTTTATAGGTGTTTATACTTGTTTGATTCATTTAATATACTAGGTTGTTCAGCCACATGTGTTTATTTCATAATGAATGTATCAAAAAAAGTGTGTTTGTAATCAAAAGAGGAAACTTGCTAACCAGAAATGATGCGAGGAACTCTCTATTTTTGAATTCTGTAAATTAATATCAATAAGAAATGCAATTCAAAATCAAGGACTCCATTGTTTGTTAAATTGAATGAATTCATCTTATAGATGGTCTAGGGGCATTTTTTTTCATCATGAATATAGTTATTAAGAAGGAATCATAAGTAAAATTCAAGGGTTATTGCATGAAAAATAGTCGTGGCAAAAACAAGAGAAGTCTAATTAACATTAGGTGATTAGAATGTCTCATTATTTATGAATTAAACCAGTTAACATTTTTTTTACGAAATGCAAAACAATGATGAATGGCACCCTTTGGATGATGGATTTAAATAGATTTGGAGATTTATTGGTGTATATACTTGTTTGATTGAATTAATATACTAGGTTGTTTAGCCACATGTGTTATATTTCATGATCAAAGTATCAAAAAGTGGCTTTGGAATCAAAAGAGGAGCCCTATTAACCAAAAATGATTGGAGGAACTCTCTATTTTTGAATTCAACAATTAATATCTATAAGAAATGCAATTTAAAATGAAGGACACCATTGTTTGTTAAATTGAATGAATTCATCTTATAGATGGTCCATGGGCATTTTCTTCATAATGAATATAGTTATTAAGAGAGAAACACAAGTTCATTTCAAGGTTATTGCATGAAAAATAGCCCTGGCAACAACAAGAGGAGCCCAATTAACATGAGGTGATTAGAAATTCTCATTATCTAGGAGTTGAACCAGTTAACATTTGTACGAAATGCAAACCATGTTGAATGGCACCTTTGGCTGATGGATTTAAATAGATTTGGATTTTTATAGGTGTTTATACTTGTTTGATTCATTTCATATACTAGGTTGTTCAGCCACATGTGTTTATTTCATAATGAATGTATCAAAAAGTGTGTTTGTAATCAAAAGAGGAAACTTGCTAACCAGAAATGATGCGAGGAACTCTCTATTTTTGAATTCTGTAATTAATATCAATAAGAAATGCAATTCAAAATCAAGGACTCCATTGTTTGTTAAATTGAATGAATTCATCTTATAGATGGTCTAGGGGCATTTTTTCATCATGAATATATTTATTAAGAAGGAATCATAAGTAAAATTCAAGGGTTATTGCATGAAAAATAGTCGTGGCAAAAACAAGAGAAGTCTAATTAACATTAGGTGATTAGAATGTCTCATTATTTATGAATTAAACCAGTTAACATTTTTACGAAATGCAAACAATGATGAATGGCACCTTTGGATGATGGATTTACATAGATTTGGAGATTTATTGGTGTATATACTTGTTTGATAGAATTAATATACTAGGTTGTTTAGCCACATGTGTTATATTTCATGATCAAAGTATCAAAAAGTGGCTTTGGAATCAAAAGAGGAGCCTTATTAACCAAAAATGATTGGAGGAACTCTCTATTTTTGAATTCAACAATTAATATCAATAAGAAATGCAATTCAAAATCAAGGACACCATTGCTTGTTAAATTGAATGAATTCATGTAATTGATGGCCGACGTGTAATTTTTTTTTCATAATGAATATAGTTATTGAGAAAGAAAGAAATGTTAATTTCAGGGTTATTGCATGAAAATTAGTCCTGGTAACAACAAGAGGAGCTTAATTAACATGAGGTGATTAGAAATTCTCATTATTTAGGAATTAAACCAGTTAACATTTGTACGAAATGCAAACCATGATGAATGGCACCTTTGGCTGATGGAATTAAATAGATTTGATGTTTTATTGGTGTTTATACATGTTTAATTCAATTAATATATTAGGTTGTTTAGCCACATGTGTTATATTTCATGATCAATGTATCAAAAAGTGTGTTTGGAATCAAAAGAAAAAACTTGCTAACTAGAAATGATGCGAGGTACTCTCTATTTTTGAATTCAACAATTAATATCTATAAGAAAAGCAATTCAAAATCAAGGACACCATTGTTTGTTAAATTGAATGAATTCATATTATAGATGGTCCATGGGCATTTTCTTCATAATGAATATAGTTATTAAGAAAGAAACACAAGTTAATTTCAAGGTTATTGCATGAAAAATAGCCCTGGCAACAACAAGAGGAGCCTAATTAACATGAGGTGATTAGAAATTCTGATTATCTAGGAGTTGAACCAGTTAACATTTGTACGAAATGCAAACCATGTTGAATGGCACCTTTGGCTGATGGATTTAAATAGATTTGGATTTTTATAGGTGTTTATACTTGTTTGATTCATTTAATATACTAGGTTGTTTAGCCACATGTGTCAGATTTCATTATCAAAGTATCAAAAAGTGGCTTTGGAATCAAAAGAGGAGCCTTATTAACCAAAAATGATTGGAGGAACTCTCTATGTTTGAATTCAACAATTAATATCTATAAGAAATGCAATTCAAAATCAAGGACACCATTGTTTGTTAAATTGAATGAATTCATCTTATAGATGGTCCATGGGCATTTTCTTCATAACGAATATAGTTATTAAGAAGGAAACAAAAGTTAATTTCAAGGTTATTGCATGAAAAATAGCCCCGGTAACAACAAGAGGAGCCTAATTAACATGAGGTGATTAGAAAATCTCATTATTTAGGAATTAAACCAGTTAACATTTGTACGAAATGCAAACCATGATGAATGACACCTTTGGCTGATGGAATTAAATAGATTTGATGTTTTATTGGTGTTTATACATGTTTAATTCAATTAATATATTAGGTTGTTTAGCCACATGTGTTATATTTCATGATCAATGTATCAAAAAAGTGTGTTTGGAATCAAAAAGAAAAAAACTTGCTAACTAGAAATGATGCGAGGTACTCTCTATTTTTGAATTCAACAATTAATATCTATAAGAAATGCAATTCAAAATCAAGGACACCATTGTTTGTTAAATTGAATGAATTCATCTTATAGATGGTCCATGGGCATTTTCTTCATAATGAATATAGTTATTAAGAAAGAAACACAAGTTAATTTCAAGGTTATTGCATGAAAAATAGCCCTGGCAACAACAAGAGGAGCCTAATTAACATGAGGTGATTAGAAATTCTCATTATCTAGGAGTTGAACCAGTTAACATTTGTACGAAATGCAAACCATGTTGAATGGCACCTTCGGCTGATGGATTTAAATAGATTTGGATTTTTATAGGTTTTTATACTTGTTTGATTCATTTAATATATTAGGTTGTTCAGCCACATGTGTTTATTTCATAATGAATGTATCAAAAAGTGTGTTTGTAATCAAAAGAGGAAACTTGCTAACCAGAAATGATGCGAGGAACTCTCTATTTTTGAATTCTGTAATTAATATCAATAAGAAATGCAATTCAAAATCAAGGACTCCATTGTTTGTTAAATTGAATGAATTCATCTTATAGATGGTCTAGGGGCATTTTTTCATCATGAATATAGTTATTAAGAAGGAATCATAAGTAAAATTCAAGGGTTATTGCATGAAAAATAGTCGTGGCAAAAACAAGAGAAGTCTAATTAACTTTAGGTGATTAGAATGTCTCATTATTTATGAATTAAACCAGTTAACATTTTTACGAAATGCAAACAATGATGAATGGCACCTTTGGATGATGGATTTAATTAGATTTGGAGATTTATTGGTGCATATACTTGTTTGATAGAATTAATATACTAGGTTGTTTAGCCACATGTGTTATATTTCATGATCAAAGTATCAAAAAGTGGCTTTGGAATCAAAAGAGGAGCCTTATTTACCAAAAATGATTGGAGGAACTCTCTATTTTTGAATTCAACAATTAATATCAATAAGAAATGCAATTCAAAATCAAGGACACCATTGCTTGTTAAATTGAATGAATTCATGTAATTGATGGCCGACGTGTAATTTTTTCGTAATGAATATAGTTATTGAGAAAGAAAGAAATGTTAATTTCAGGGTTATTGCATGAAAATTAGTCCTGGTAACAACAAGAGGAGCCTAATTAACATGAGGTGATTAGAAATTCTCATTATTTAGGAATTAAACCAGTTAACATTTGTAGGAAATGCAAACCATGATGAATGGCACCTTTGGCTGATGGAATTAAATAGATTTGATGTTTTATTGGTGTTTATACATGTTTAATTCAATTAATATATTAGGTTGTTAAGCCACATGTGTTATATTTCATGATCAATGTATCAAAAAGTGTGTTTGGAATCAAAAGAAAAAACTTGCTAACTAGAAATGATGCGAGGTACTGTCTATTTTTGAATTCAACAATTAATATCTATAAGAAATGCAATTCAAAATCAAGGACACCATTGTTTGTTAAATTGAATGAATTCATCTTATAGATGGTCCATGGGCATTTTCTTCATAATGAATATAGTTATTAAGAAAGAAACACAAGTTAATTTCAAGGTTATTGCATGAAAAATAGCCCTGGCAACAACAAGAGGAGCCTAATTAACATGAGGTGATTAGAAATTCTCATTATCTAGGAGTTGAACCAGTTAACATTTGTACGAAATGCAAACCATGTTGAATGGCACCTTTGGCTGATGGATTTAAATAGATTTGGATTTTTATAGGTTTTTATACTTGTTTGATTCATTTAATATATTAGGTTGTTCAGCCACATGTGTTTATTTCATAATGAATGTATCAAAAAGTGTGTTTGTAATCAAAAAAGGAAACTTGCTAACCAGAAATGATGCGAGGAACTCTCTATTTTTGAATTCTGTAATTAATATCAATAAGAAATGCAATTCAAAATCAAGGACTCCATTGTTTGTTAAATTGAATCAATTCATCTTATAGATGGTCTAGGGGCATTTTTTCATCATGAATATAGTTATTAAGAAGGAATTATAAGTAAAATTCAAGGGTTATTGCATGAAAAATAGTCGTGGCAAAAACAAGAGAAGTCTAATTAACATTAGGTGATTAGAATGTCTCATTATTTATGAATTAAACCAGTTAACATTTTTACGAAATGCAAACAATGATGAATGGCACCTTTGGATGATGGATTTAAATGGATTTGGAGATTTATTGGTGTATATACTTGTTTGATTGAATTAATATACTAGGTTGTTTAGCCACATGTGTTATATTTCATGATCAAAGTATCAAAAAGTGGCTTTGGAATCAAAAGAGGAGCCTTATTAACCAAAAATGATTGGAGGAACTCTCTATTTTTGAATTCAACAATTAATATCAATAAGAAATGCAATTCAAAATCAAGGACACCATTGCTTGTTAAATTGAATGAATTCATGTAATTGATGGCCGACGTGTAATTTTTTCGTAATGAATATAGTTATTGAGAAAGAAAGAAATGTTAATTTCAGGGTTATTGCATGAAAATTAGTCCTGGTAACAACAAGAGGAGCCTAATTAACATGCGGTGATTAGAAATTCTCATTATTTAGGAATTAAACCAGTTAACATTTGTACGAAATGCAAACCATGATGAATGGAACCTTTGGCTGATGGATTTAAATAGATTTGATGTTTTATTGGTCTTTATACATGTTTGATTCAATTAATATATTAGGTTGTTTAGCCACATGTGTTATATTTCATTATCAATGTATCAAAAAGTGTGTTTGGGATCAAAAAAGGAAACTTGCTAACCAGAAATGATGCGAGGAACTCTCTATGTTTGAATTCAACAATTAATATCTATAAGAAATGCAATTCAAAATCAAGGAGACCATTGTTTGTTAAATTGAATGAATTCATCTTATAGATGGTCCATGGGCATTTTCTTCATAACGAATATAGTTATTAAGAAGGAAACAAAAGTTAATTTCAAGGTTATTGCATGAAAAATAGCCCCGGTAACAACAAGAGGAGCCTAATTAACATGAGGTGATTAGAAATTCTCATTATCTAGGAGTTGAACCAGTTAATATTTGTACGAAATGCAAACCATGTTGAATGGCACCTTTGGCTGATGGATTTAAATAGATTTGGATTTTTATAGGTGTTTATACTTGTTTGATTCATTTAATATACTAGGTTGTTTAGCCACATGTGTTTATTTCATAATGAATGTATCAAAAAGTGTGTTTGTAATCAAAAGAGGAAACTTGCTAACCAGAAATGATGCGAGGAACTCTTTATTTTTGAATTCTATAATTAATATCAATAAGAAATGCAATTCAAAATCAAGGACTCCATTGTTTGTTAAATTGAATGAATTCATCTTATAGATGGTCCAGGGGCATTTTTTCATAATGAATATAGTTATTAAGAAGTAATCATAAGTCAATTTCAAGGGTTATTGCATGAAAAATAGTCGTGGCAAAAACAAGAGAAGTCTAATTAACATTAGGTGATTAGAATGTCTCATTATTTATGAATTAAACCAGTTAACATTTTTACGAAATGCAAACCATGATGAATGGCACCATTGGCTGATGGATGTAAATAGATTTGATGTTTTATTGGTGTTTATACATGTTTGATTCAATTAATATATTAGGTTGTTTAGCCACATGTGTTATATTTCATGATCAATGTATCAAAAAGTGTGTTTGGGATCAAAAGAGGAATCTTGCTAACAAGAAATGATGTGAGGAACTCTCTATGTTTGAATTCAACAATTAATATCTATAAGAAATGCAATTCAAAATCAAGGACACCATTGTTTGTTAAATTGAATGAATTCATCTTATAGATGGTCCATGGGCATTTTCTTCATAACGAATATAGTTATTAAGAGGGAAACAAAATTTAATTTCAAAGTTATTGCATGAAAAATAGCCCCGGTAACAACAAGAGGAGCCTAATTAACATGAGGTGATTAGAAAATCTCATTATTTAGGAATTAAACCAGTTAACATTTGTACGAAATGCAGACCATGATGAATGACACCTTTGGCTGATGGAAGTAAATAGATTTGATGTTTTATTGGTGTTTATACATGTTTAATTCAATTAATATATTAGGTTGTTTAGCCACATGTGTTATATTTCATGATCAATGTATCAAAAAGTGTGTTTGGAATCAAAAGAAAAAACTTGCTAACTAGAAATGATGCGAGGAACTCTCTATTTTTGAATTCAACAATTAATATGTATAAGAAATGCAATTCAAAATCAAGGACACCATTGTTTGTTAAATTGAATGAATTCATCTTATAGATGGTCCATGGGCATTTTCTTCATAATGAATATAGTTATTAAGAAAGAAACACAAGTTAATTTCAAGGTTATTGCATGAAAAATAGCCCTGGCAACAACAAGAGGAGCCTAATTAACATGAGGTGATTAGAAATTCTCATTATCTAGGAGTTGAACCAGTTAACATTTGTACGAAATGCAAACCATGTTGAATGGCACCTTTGGCTGATGGATTTAAATAGATTTGGATTTTTATAGGTGTTTATACTTGTTTGATTCATTTAATATACTAGGTTGTTTAGCCACATGCGTTTGTTGCATAATGAATGTATCAAAAAGTGTGTTTGTAATCAAAAAAGAGGAAACTTGCTAACCAGAAATGATGCGAGGAAACTCTCTATTTTTGAATTCTATAATTAATATATCAATAAGAAATGCAATTCAAAATCAAGGACTCTATTTTTTGTTAAATTGAATGAATTCATCTTATAGATGGTCTAGGGGCATTTTTTCATCATCAATATAGTTATTAAGAAGGAATCATAAGTAAATTTCAAAGGGTTATTGCATGAAAAATAGTCGTGGCAAAAACAAGAGAAGTCTAATTAACATTAGGTAATTAGAATGTCTCATTATTTATGAATTAAACCAGTTAACATTTTTTACGAAATGCAAACAATGATGAATGGCACCTTTGGATGATGGATTTAAATAGATTTGGAGATTTATTGGTGTATATACTTGTTTGATTGAATTAACATACTAGGTTGTTTAGTCACATGTGTTATATTTCATCATCAAAGTATCAAAAAGTAACTTTGGAATCAAAAGAGGAGCCTTATTAACCAAAAATGATTGGAGGAACTCTCTATTTTTTGAAATCAACAATTAATATCAATAAGAAAATGCAATTCAAAATCAAGGACATGATTGTTTGTTAAATTGAATGAATTCATGTAATTGATGGCCGACGTGTAATTTTTTCGTAATGAATATAGTTATTGAGAAAAAAAGAAATGTTAATATCAGGGTTATTGCATGAAAATTAGTCCTGGTAACAACAAGAGGGGCCTAATTAACATGAGGTGATTAGAAATTCTCATTAATTAGGAATTAAACCAGTTAACATTTGTACGAAATGCAAACCATGATGAATGGCACCTTTGGCTGATGGATTTAAATAGATTTGGATTTTTATAGGTGTTTATACTTGTTTGATTCATTTAATATTCTAGGTTGTTTAGCCGCATGTGTTTATTTCATAATGAATGTATCAAAAAGGGTGTTTGGAATCAAAAGAGGAAACTTGCTAACCAGAAATGATGCAAGGAATTCTCTATTTTTCAATTCTATAATTCATATCAATAAGAAATGCAATTCAAAATCAAGGACTCCATTGTTTCTTAAATTGAATGAATTCATCTTATAGATGGTCCATGGGCATTTTCTTCATAATGAATATAGTTATTAAGAAAGAAAAACACAAGTTAATTTCAAGGTTATTGCATGAAAAATAGCCCTGGCAACAACAAGAGGAGCCTAATTAACATAAGGTGATTAGAAATTCTCATTATCTAGGAGTTGAACCAGTTAACATTTGTACGAAATGCAAACCATGTTGAATGGCACCTTTGGCTGATGGATTTAAATAGATTTGGATTTTTATAGGTGTTTTATACTTGTTTGATTCATTTAATATACTAGGTTGTTTAGCCACATGTGTTTATTTCATAATGAATGTATCAAAAAGTGTGTTTGTAATCAAAAGAGTAAAACTTGCTAACCCAGAAATGATGCGAGGAACTCTCTATTTTTGAATTCTATAATTAATATCAATAAGAAATGCAATTCAAAATCAAGGACTCCATTGTTTGTTTAAATTGAATCAATTCATCTTATAGATGGTCCAGGGGCATTTTTTTCATAATCAATATAGTTATTAAGAAGGAATCATAAGTAAATTTCAAGGGTTATTGCATGAAAAATTGTCGTGGCAAAAAACAAGAGAAGTCTAATTAACATTAGGTGATTAGAATGTCTATGTATATTTGAATTAAACCAGTTAACATTTTTACGAAATGCAAACAATGATGAATGACACCTTTGGATGATGGATTTAAATAGATTTGGAGATTTATTGGTGTATATACTTGTTTGATTGAATTAATATACTAGGTTGTTTAGCCACATGTGTTATATTTCATGATCAAAGTATCAAAAAGTGGCTTTGGAATCAAAAGAGGAGCCTTATTAACCAAAAATGATTGGAGGAACTCTCTATTTTTGAATTCAACAATTAATATCAACAAGAAATGCAATTCATAATCAAGGACACCATTGCTTGTTAAATTGAATGAATTCATGTAATTGATGGCAAACGTGTAATTTCTTCGTAATGAATATAGTTATTGAGAAAGAAAGAAATGTTAATTTCAGGGTTATTGCATGAAAATTAGTCATGGTAACAACAAGAGGAGCCTAATTAACATGCGGTGATTAGAAATTCTCATTATTTAGGAATTAAACCAGTTAACATTTGTACGAAATGCAAACCATGATGAATGGAACCTTTGGCTGATGGATTTAAATAGATTTCATGTTTTATTGGTGTTTATACATGTTTGATTCAATTAATATATTAGGTTGTTTAGCCACATGTGTTATATTTCATGATCAATGTATCAAAAAGTGTGTTTGGGATCAAAAAAGGAAACTTGCTAACCAGAAATGATGCGAGGAACTCTCTATATTTGAATTCAACAATTAATATCTATAAGAAATGCAATTCAAAATCAAGGAGACCATTGTTTGTTAAATTGAATGAATTCATCTTATAGATGGTCCATGGGCATTTTCTTCATAACAAATATAGTTATTAAGAAAGAAACACAAAAGTTAATTTCAAGGTTATTTCATGAAAAATAGCCCCGGTAACAACAAGAGGAGCCTAATTAACATGAGGTGATTAGAAATTCTCATTATCTAGGAGTTGAACCAGTTAACATTTGTACGAAATGCAAACCATGTTGAATGGCACCTTTGGCTGATGGATTTAAATAGATTTGGATTTTTATAGGTGTTTTATACTTGTTTGATTCATTTAATATACTAGGTTGTTTAGCCACATGTGTTTATTTCATCAATGAATGTATCAAAAAGTGTGTTTGTAATCAAAAGAGGAAACTTGCTAACCAGAAATGATGCGAGGAACTCTCTATGTTTGAATTCAACAATTAATATCTATAAGAAATGCAATTCAAAATCAAGGACACCATTGTTTGTTAAATTGAATGAATTCATCTTATAGATGGTCCATAGGCATTTCTTCATAACGAATATAGTTATTAAGAAGGAAACAAAAGTTAATTTCAAGGTTATTGCATGAAAAATAGCCCCGGTAACAACAAGAGGAGCCTAATTAACATGAGGTGATTAGAAATTCTCATTAATTAGGAATTAAACCAGTTAACATTTGTACGAAATGCAAACCATGATGAATGGCACCTTTGGCTGATGGATTTAAATAGATTTGGATTTTTATAGGTGTTTATACTTGTTTGATTCATTTAATATTCTAGGTTGTTTAGCCGCATGTGTTTATTTCATAATGAATG
Source organism: Ceriops zippeliana (assembly GCA_037897445.1). Classification (NCBI taxonomy): domain Eukaryota; kingdom Viridiplantae; phylum Streptophyta; class Magnoliopsida; order Malpighiales; family Rhizophoraceae; genus Ceriops; species Ceriops zippeliana. Next base: position 28,242 of record JBAPLH010000545.1, read on the forward strand.
TATCAAAAAGGGTGTTTGGAATCAAAAGAGGAAACTTGCTAACCAGAAATGATGCAAGGAATTCTCTATTTTTCAATTCTATAATTCATATCAATAAGAAATGCAATTCAAAATCAAGGACTCCATTGTTTCTTAAATTGAATGAATTCATCTTATAGATGGTCCATGGGCATTTTCTTCATAATGAATATAGTTATTAAGAAAGAAACACAAGTTAATTTCAAGGTTATTGCATGAAAAATAGCCCTGGCAACAACAAGAGGAGCCTAATTAACATGAGGTGATTAGAAATTCTCATTATTTAGGAATTAAACCAGTTAACATTTATACGAAATGCAAACCATGATGAATGGAACCTTTGGCTGATGGATTTAAATAGATTTCATGTTTTATTGGTGTTTATACATGTTTGATTCAATTAATATATTAGGTTGTTTAGCCACATGTGTTATATTTCATGATCAATGTATCAAAAAGTGTGTTTGGGATCAAAAAAGGAAACTTGCTAACCAGAAATGATGCGAGGAACTCTCTATATTTGAATTCAACAATTAATATCTATAAGAAATGCAATTCAAAATCAAGGAGACCATTGTTTGTTAAATTGAATGAATTCATCTTATAGATGGTCCATGGGCATTTTCTTCATAACAAATATAGTTATTAAGAAGGAAACAAAAGTTAATTTAATTTCAAGGTTATTTCATGAAAAATAGCCCTGGTAACAACAACAAGAGGAGCCTAATTAACATGAGGTGATTAGAAATTCTCATTATCTAGGAGTTGAACCAGTTAACATTTGTACGAAATGCAAACCATGTTGAATGGCACCTTTGGCTGATGGATTTTAAATAGATTTGGATTTTTATAGGTGTTTATACTTGTTTGATTCATTTAATATACTAGGTTGTTTAGCCACATGTGTGTTTATTTCATCATGAATGTATCAAAAAGTGTGTTTGTAATCAAAAGAGGAAACTTGCTAACCAGAAATGATGCGAGGAACTCTCTATGTTTTGAATTCAACAATTAATATCTATAAGAAATGCAATTCAAAATCAAGGACACCATTGTTTGTTAAATTGAATGAATTCATCTTATAGATGGTCCATAGGCATTTTCTTCATAACGAATATAGTTATTAAGAAGGAAACAAAAGTTAAATTTCAAGGTTATTGCATGAAAAATAGCCCCCCGGTAACAACAAGAGGAGCCTAATTAACATGAGGTGATTAGAAAATCTCATTATTTAGGAATTAAAAACCAGGTAACATTTGTACGAAATGCAAACCATGATGAATGACACCTTTGGCTGATGGAATTAAATAGATTTGATGTTTTTATTGGTGTTTATACATGTTTAATTCAATTAATATATTAGGTTGTTTAGCCACATGTGTTATATTTCATGATCAATGTATCAAAAAAGTGTGTTTGGAATCAAAAGAAAAAACTTGCTAACTAGAAATGATGCGAGGAACCCTCTATTTTTGAATTCAACAATTAATATGTATAAGAAATGCAATTCAAAATCAAGGACACCATTGTTTGTTAAATTGAATGAATTCATCTTATAGATGGTCCATGGGCATTTTCTTCATAATGAATATAGTTATTAAGAAAGAAACACAAGTTAATTTCAAGGTTGTTGCATGAAAAATAGCCCTGGCAACAACAAGAGGAGCCTAATTAACATGAGGTGATTAGAAATTCTCATTATTTAGGAATTAAACCAGTTAACATTTATACGAAATGCAAACCATGATGAATGGCACCTTTGGCTGATGGATTTAAATAGATTTCGATTTTTATAGGTGTTTATACTTGTTTGATTCATTTAATATTCTAGGTTGTTTAGCCGCATGTGTTTATTTCATGATGAATGTATCAAAAAAGGTGTTTGGAATCAAAAAAAGAGGAAACTTGCTAACCAGAAATGATGCAAGGAACTCTCTATTTTTTAATTCAACAATTAATATCAATAAGAAATGCAATTCAAAATCAAGGACACGATTGTTTGTTAAACTGAATGAATTCATGTAATTGATGGCCGACGTGTAAATTTTTTCGTAATGAATATAGTTTTTGAGAAAGAAAGAAAATGTTAATTTTAGGGATATTGCATGAAAAAAATTAGTCCTGGTAACAACAAGAGGAGCCTAATTAACAAGAGGTGATTAGAAAATCTCATTATTTAGGAATTAAACCAGTTAACATTTGTACGAAATGCAAACCATGATGAATGGCACCCTTTGGCTGATGGATTTAAATAGATTTGATGTTTTTATTGGTGTTTATACATGTTTGATTCAGTTAATATATTAGGTTGTTTAGCCACATGTGTTATATTTCATGATCAATGTATCAAAAAAAAGTGTGTTTGGGATCAAAAGAGGAAACTTGCTAACCAGAAATGATGCGAGGAACTCTCTATGTTTGAATTTCAACAATTAATGTCTATAAGAAATGCAATTCAAAATCAAGGACACCATTGTTTGTTAAATTGAATGAATTCATCTTATAGATGGTCCATGGGCATTTTCTTCATAACGAATATAGTTATTAAGCAGGAAAAAGAAAAGTTAATTTCAAGGTTATTGCATGAAAAATAGCCCCGGGGGGTAACAACAAGAGGAGCCTAATTAACATGAGGTGATTAGAAAAATCTCATTATTTAGGAATTAAACCAGTTAACATTTGTACGAAATGCAAACCATGATGAATGGCACCTTTGGCTGATGGATTTAAATAGATTTGGATTTTTATAGGTGTTTATACTTGTTTGATTCATTTAATATTCTAGGTTGTTTAGCCGCATGTGTTTATTTCATAATGAATGTATCAAAAAGGGTGTTTGGAATCAAAAGAGGAAACTTGCTACAGAAATGATGCAAGGAATTCTCTATTTTTCAATTCTATAATTCATATCAATAAGAAATGCAATTCAAAATCAAGGACTCCATTGTTTCTTAAATTGAATGAATTCATCTTATAGATGGTCCATGGGCATTTTCTTCATAATGAATATAGTTTATTAAGAAAGAAACACAAGTTAATTTCAAGGTTATTGCATGAAAAAATAGCCCTGGCAACAACAAGAGGAGCCTAATTAACATAAGGTGATTAGAAATTCTCATTATCTAGGAGTTGAACCAGTTAACATTTGTACGAAATGCAAAACCATGTTGAATGGCACCTTTGGCTGATGGATTTAAATAGATTTGGATTTTTATAGGTGTTTATACTTGTTTGATTCATTTAATATACTAGGTTGTTTTAGCCCACATGTGTTTATTTTCATAATGAATGTATCAAAAAGTGTGTTTGTAATCAAAAGAGTAAACTTGCTAACCAGAAATGATGCGAGGAACTCTCTATTTTTGAATTCTATAATTAATATCAATAAGAAATGCAATTCATAATCAAGGACTCCATTGTTTGTTAAATTGAATCAATTCATCTTATAGATGGTCCAGGGGGCATTTTTTCATAATCAATATAGTTATTAAGAAGGAATCATAAGTAAATTTCAAGGGTTATTGCATGAAAAAATTGTCGTGGGCAAAAAACAAGAGAAGTCTAATTAACATTAGGTGATTAGAATGTCTATGTATTTTGAATTAAACCAGTTAACATTTTTACGAAATGCAAACAATGATGAATGGCACCTTTGGATGATGGATTTAAATAGATTTGGAGATTTATTGGTGTATATACTTGTTTTGATTGAATTAATATACTAGGTTGTTTAGCCACATGTGTTATATTTCATGATCAAAGTATCAAAAAAGTGGCTTTGGAATCAAAAGAGGAGCCTTATTAACCAAAATGATTGGAGGAACTCTCTATTTTTGAATTCAAAAATTAATATCAATAAGAAATGCAATTCAAAATCAAGGACACCATTGCTTATTGTTAAATTGAATGAATTCATGTAATTGATGGCAAACGTGTAATTTCTTCGTAATGAATATAGTTATTGAGAAAGAAAGAAATGTTAATTTTAGGGTTATTGCATGAAAATTAGTCCTGGCAACAACAAGAGGAGCCTAATTAACATGAGGTGATTAGAAATTCTCATTATTTAGGAATTAAACCAGTTAACATTTGTACGAAATGCAAACCATGATGAATGACACCTTTGGCTGATGGATTTAAATAGATTTCGATTTTTATAGGTGTTTATACTTGTTTGATTCATTTAATATTCTAGGTTGTTTAGCCGCATGTGTTTATTTCATGATGAATGTATCAAAAAAGGTGTTTGGAATCAAAAGAGGAAACTTGCTAACCAGAAATGATGCAAGGAACTCTCTATTTTTTAATTCAACAATTAATATCAATAAGAAATGCAATTCAAAATCAAGGACACCATTGTTTGTTAAATTGAATGAATTCATGTAATTGATGGCCGACGTGTAATTTTTTCGTAATGAATATAGTTATTGAGAAAGAAAGAAATGTTAATTTTAGGGATATTGCATGAAAATTAGTCCTGGTAACAACAAGAGGAGCCTAATTAACAAGAGGTCATTAGAAAATCTCATTATTTAGGAATTAAAGCAGGTAACATTTGTACGAAATGCAAACCATGATGAATGGCACCTTTGGCTGATGGATTTAAATAGATTTGATGTTTTATTGGTGTTTATACATGTTTGATTCAGTTAATATATTAGGTTGTTTAGCCACATGTGTTATATTTCATGATCAATGTATCAAAAAGTGTGTTTGGGATCAAAAGAGGAAACTTGCTAACCAGAAATGATGCGAGGAACTCTCTATGTTTGAATTCAACAATTAATGTCTATATAAGAAATGCAATTCAAAATCAAGGACACCATTGTTTGTTAAATTGAATGAATTCATCTTATAGTATGGTCCATGGGCATTTTCTTCATAACGAATATAGTTATTAAGCAGGAAAGAAAAGTTAATTTCAAGGTTATTGCATGAAAAATAGCCCCGGTAACAACAAGAGGAGCCTAATTAACATGAGGTGATTAGAAAATCTCATTATTTAGGAATTAAACCAGTTAACATTTGTACGAAATGCAAACCATGATGAATGGCACCTTTGGCTGATGGATTTAAATAGATTTGGATTTTTATAGGTGTTTTATACTTGTTTGATTCATTTAATATTCTAGGTTGTTTAGCCGCATGTGTTTTATTTCATAATGAAATGTATCAAAAAGGGTGTTTGGAATCAAAAGAGGAAACTTGCTAAACCAGAAATGATGCAAAGGAATTCTCTATTTTTCAATTCTATAATTCATATCAATAAGAAATGCAATTCAAAATCAAGGACTCCATTGTTTCTTAAATTGAATGAATTCATCTTATAGATGGTCCATGGGCATTTTCTTCATAATGAATATAGTTTATTAAGAAAGAAACACAAGTTAATTTCAAGGTTTTATTGCATGAAAAAATAGCCCTGGCAACAACAAGAGGAGCCTAAATTAACATAAGGTGATTAGAAATTCTCATTATCTAGGAGTTGAACCAGTTAACATTTGTACGAAATGCAAACCATGTTGAATGGCACCTTTGGCTGATGGATTTAAATAGATTTGGATTTTTATAGGTGTTTTATACTTGTTTTGATTCATTTAATATACTAGGTTGTTTAGCCACATGTGTTTATTTCATAATGAATGTATCAAAAAGTGTGTTTGTAATCAAAAGAGTAAACTTGCTAACCAGAAATGATGCGAGGAACTCTCTATTTTTGAATTCTATAATTAATATCAATAAGAAATGCAATTCAAAATCAAGGACTCCATTGTTTGTTAAATTGAATCAATTCATCTTATAGATGGTCCAGGGGCATTTTTTCATAATCAATATAGTTATTAAGAAGGAATCATAAGTAAATTTCAAGGGTTATTGCATGAAAAATTGTCGTGTGGCAAAAACAAGAGAAGTCTAATTAACATTAGGTGATTAGAATGTCTATGTATATTTGAATTAAACCAGTTAACATTTTTACGAAATGCAAACAATGATGAATGGCACCTTTGGATGATGGATTTAAATAGATTTGGAGATTTATTGGTGTATATACTTGTTTGATTGAATTAATATACTAGGTTGTTTAGCCACATGTGTTATATTTCATGATCAAAGTATCAAAA
>JBAPLH010000546.1:0-10691 GCA_037897445.1 Ceriops zippeliana
ATTTCAAGGTTGCATGAAAAATAGCCCTGGCAACAACAAGAGGAGCCTAATTAACATGAGGTGATTAGAAATTCTCATTATCTAGGAGTTGAAACCAGTTAACATTTGTACGAAATGCAAAACCATGTTGAATGGCGCCTTTGGCTGATGGATTTAAATAGATTTGGATTTTTATAGGTGTTTATACTTGTTTGATTCATTTAATATACTAGGTTGTTTAGCCACATGTGTTTATTTCATAATGAATGTATCAAAAAGTGTGTGTTTGTAATCAAAAGAGGAAACTTGCTAACCAGAAATGATGCGAGGAACTCTCTATTTTTGAATTCTATAATTAATATCAATAAGAAATGCAATTCAAAATCAAGGACTCCATTGTTTGTTAAATTGAATGAATTCATCTTATAGATGGTCCAGGGGCATTTTTTCATCATGAATATAGTTATTAAGAAGGAATCATAAGTAAATTTCAAGGGTTATTGCATGAAAAATAGTCGTGGCAAAAACAAGAGAAGTCTAATTAACATTAGGTGATTAGAATGTCTATTTATTTATGAATTAAACCAGTTAACATTTTTACGAAATGCAAACAATGATGAATGACACCTTTGGATGATGGATTTAAATAGATTTGGAGATTTATTGGTGTATATACTTGTTTGATTGAATTAATATACTAGGTTGTTTAGCCACATGTGTTATATTTCATGATCAAAGCATCAAAAAGTGGCTTTGGAATCAAAAGAGGAGCCTTATTAACCAAAAATGATTGGAGGAACTCTCTATTTTTGAATTCAACAATTAATATCAATAAGAAATGCAATTCAAAATCAACGACATGTTTGTTTGTTAGATTGAATGAATTGATGTAATTGATGGCCGACGTGTAACTTTTTCGTAATGAATACAGCTATTGAGAAAGAAAGAAATGTTAACTTCAGGGTTATTGCATGAAAATTAGTCATGGTAACAACAAGAGGAGCCTAATTAACATGAGGTGATTAGAAATTCTCATTATTTAGGAATTAAACCAGTTAACATTTGTACGAAATGCAAACCATGATGAATGGCTCCTTTGGCTGATGGATTTAAATAGATTTGATGTTTTATTGGTGTTTATACATGTTTGATTCAATTAATATATTAGGTTGTTTAGCCACATGTGTTATATTTCATGATCAATGTATCAAAAAGTGTGTTTGGGATCAAAAGAGGAAACTTGCTAACCAGAAATGATGCCAGGAACTCTCTATGTTTGAATTCAACAATTAATATCTATAAGAAATGCAATTCAAAATCAAGGACACCATTGTTTGTTAAATTGAATGAATTCATCTTATTGATGGTGCATGGGCATTTTCTTCATAACGAATATAGTTATTAAGAAGGAAACAAAAGTTAATTTCAAGGTTATTGCATTAAAAATAGCCCCGGTAACAACAAGAGGAGCCTAATTAACATGAGGTGATTAGAAAATCTCATTATTTAGGAATTAAACTAGTTAACATTTGTACGAAATGCAAACCATGATGAATGGCACCTTTGGCGGATGGAATTAAATAGATTTGATGTTTTATTGGTGTTTATACATGTTTAATTCAATTAATATATTAGGTTGTTTAGCCACATGTATTATATTTCATGATCAATGTATCAAAAAGTGTGTTTGGAATCAAAAGAAAAAACTTGCTAACTAGAAATGGTGCGAGGAACTCTCTATTTTTGAATTCAACAATTAATATCTATAAGAAAAGCAATTCAAAATCAAGGACACCATTGTTTGTTAAATTGAATGAATTCATCTTATAGATGGTCCATGGGCATTTTCTTCATAATGAATATAGTTATTAAGAAAGAAACACAAGTTAATTTCAAGGTTATTGCATGAAAAATAGCCCTGGCAACAACAAGAGGAGCCTAATTAACATGAGGTGATTAGAAATTCTCATTATCTAGGAGTTAAACCAGTTAACAATTGTACGAAATGCAAACCATGTTGAATGGCACCTTTGGCTGATGGATTTAAATAGATTTGGATTTTTATAGGTGTTTATACTTGTTTGATTCATTTAATATACTAGGTTGTATAGCCACATGTGTTAGATTTCATTATCAAAGTATTAAAAAGTGGCTTTGCAATCAAAAGAGGAGCCTCATTAACCAAAAATGATTGGAGGAACTCTCTATTTTTGAATTCAATAATTAATATCAATAAGAAATGCAATTTAAAATCAAGGACACGATTGTTTGTAAAATTGAATGAATTGATGTAATTGATGGCCGACGTGTAATTTTTTCGTAATGAATATAGTTATTGAGAAAGAAAGAAATGTTAATTTCAGGGTTATTGCATGAAAATTAGTCCTGGTAACAACAAGAGGAGCCTAATTAACATGAGGTGATTAGAAATTCTCATTATTTAGGAATTAAACCAGTTAACATTTGTACGAAATGCAAACCATGATGAATGGCACCTTTGGCTGATGGATTTAAATAGATTTGATGTTTTATTGGTGTTTATACATGTTTGATTCAATTAATATATTAGGTTGTTTAGCCACATGTGGTATATTTCATCATCAATGTATCAAAAAGTGTGTTTGGGATCAAAAGAGGAAACTTGCTAACCAGAAATGATGCGAGGAACTCTTTATGTTGGAATTCAACAATTAATATCTATAAGAAATGCAATTCAAAATCAAGGACACCATTGTTTGTTAAATTGAATGAATTCATCTTATAGATGTTCCATGGGCATTTTCTTCATAACGAATATAGTTATTAAGAAGGAAACAAAAGTTAATTTCAAGGTTATTGCATGAAAAATAGCCCCGGTAACTACAAGAGGAGCCTAATTAACATGAGGTGATTAGAAAATCTCATTATTTAGGAATTAAACTAGTTAACATTTGTACGAAATGCAAACCATGATGAATGACACCTTTGGCTGATGCAATTAAATAGATTTGATGTTTTATTGGTGTTTATACATGTTTAATTCAATTAATATATTAGGTTGTTTAGCCACATGTGTTATATTTCATGATCAATGTATCAAAAAGTGTGTTTGGAATCAAAAGAAAAAACTTGCTAACTAGAAATGATGCGAGGTACTCTCTATTTTTGAATTCAACAATTAATATCTATAAGAAATGCAATTCAAAATCAAGGACACCATTGTTTGTTAAATTGAATGAATTCATCTTATAGATGGTCCATGGGCATTTTCTTCATAATGAATATAGTTATTAAGAAAGAAACACAAGTTAATTTCAAGGTTATTGCATGAAAAATAGCCCTGGCAACAACAAGAGGAGCCTAATTAACATGAGGTGATTAGAAATTCTCATTATCTAGGAGTTAAACCAGTTAACAATTGTACGAAATGCAAACCATGTTGAATGGCACCTTTGGCTGATGGATTTAAATAGATTTGGATTTTTATAGGTGTTTATACTTGTTTGATTCATTTAATATACTAGGTTGTATAGCCACATGTGTTAGATTTCATTATCAAAGTATTAAAAAGTGGCTTTGCAATCAAAAGAGGAGCCTCATTAACCAAAAATGATTGGAGGAACTCTCTATTTTTGAATTCAATAATTAATATCAATAAGAAATGCAATTTAAAATCAAGGACACGATTGTTTGTAAAATTGAATGAATTGATGTAATTGATGGCCGACGTGTAATTTTTTCGTAATGAATATAGTTATTGAGAAAGAAAGAAATGTTAATTTCAGGGTTATTGCATGAAAATTAGTCCTGGTAACAACAAGAGGAGCCTAATTAACATGAGGTGATTAGAAATTCTCATTATTTAGGAATTAAACCAGTTAACATTTGTACGAAATGCAAACCATGATGAATGGCACCTTTGGCTGATGGATTTAAATAGATTTGATGTTTTATTGGTGTTTATACATGTTTGATTCAATTAATATATTAGGTTGTTTAGCCACATGTGGTATATTTCATCATCAATGTATCAAAAAGTGTGTTTGGGATCAAAAGAGGAAACTTGCTAACCAGAAATGATGCGAGGAACTCTTTATGTTGGAATTCAACAATTAATATCTATAAGAAATGCAATTCAAAATCAAGGACACCATTGTTTGTTAAATTGAATGAATTCATCTTATAGATGTTCCATGGGCATTTTCTTCATAACGAATATAGTTATTAAGAAGGAAACAAAAGTTAATTTCAAGGTTATTGCATGAAAAATAGCCCCGGTAACTACAAGAGGAGCCTAATTAACATGAGGTGATTAGAAAATCTCATTATTTAGGAATTAAACTAGTTAACATTTGTACGAAATGCAAACCATGATGAATGACACCTTTGGCTGATGCAATTAAATAGATTTGATGTTTTATTGGTGTTTATACATGTTTAATTCAATTAATATATTAGGTTGTTTAGCCACATGTGTTATATTTCATGATCAATGTATCAAAAAGTGTGTTTGGAATCAAAAGAAAAAACTTGCTAACTAGAAATGATGCGAGGTACTCTCTATTTTTGAATTCAACAATTAATATCTATAAGAAATGCAATTCAAAATCAAGGACACCATTGTTTGTTAAATTGAATGAATTCATCTTATAGATGGTCCATGGGCATTTTCTTCATAATGAATATAGTTATTAAGAAAGAAACACAAGTTAATTTCAAGGTTATTGCATGAAAAATAGCCCTGGCAACAACAAGAGGAGCCTAATTAACATGAGGTGATTAGAAATTCTCATTATCTAGGAGTTGAACCAGTTAACATTTGCACGAAATGCAAACCATGTTGAATGGCACCTTTGGCTGATGGATTTAAATAGATTTGGATTTTTATAGGTTTTTATACTTGTTTGATTCATTTAATATATTAGGTTGTTCAGCCACATGTGTTTATTTCATAATGAATGTATCAAAAAGTGTGTTTGTAATCAAAAGAGGAAACTTGCTAACCAGAAATGATGCAAGGAACTCTCTATTTTTGAATTCTGTAATTAATATCAATAAGAAATGTAATTCAAAATCAAGGACTCCATTGTTTGTTAAATTCAATGAATTCATCTTATAGATGGTCTAGGGGCATTTTTTCATCATGAATATAGTTATTAAGAAGGAATCATAAGTAAAATTCAAGGGTTATTGCATGAAAAATAGTCGTGGCAAAAACAAGAGAAGTATAATTAACATTAGGTGATTAGAATGTCTCATTATTTATGAATTAAACCAGTTAACATTTTTACGAAATGCAAACAATGATGAATGGCACCTTTGGATGATGGATTTAAATAGATTTGGAGATTTATTGGTGTATATACTTGTTTGATTGAATTAATATACTAGGTAGTTTAGCCACATGTGTTATATTTCATGATCAAAGTATCAAAAAGTGGCTTCGGAATCAAAAAAGGAGCCTTATTAACCAAAAATGATTGGAGGAACTCTCTATTTTTGAATTCAACAATTAATATCAATAAGAAATGCAATTCAAAATCAAGGACATCCTTGCTTGTTAAATTGAATGAATTCATGTAATTGATGGCCGACGTGTAATTTTTTCGTAATGAATATAGTTATTGAGAAAGAAAGAAATGTTAATTTCAGGGTTATTGCATGAAAATTAGTCCTGGTAACAACAAGAGGAGCCTAATTAACATGAGGTGATTAGAAATTCTCATTATTTAGGAATTAAACCAGTTAACATTTGTACGAAATGCAAACCATGATGAATGGCACCTTTGGCTGATGGAATTAAATAGATTTGATGTTTTATTGGTGTTTATACATGTTTAATTCAATTAATATATTCGGTTGTTTAGCCACATGTGTTATATTTCATCATCAATGTATCAAAAAGTGTGTTTGGAATCAAAAGAAAAAACTTGCTAACTAGAAATGATGCGAGGAACTCTCTATTTTTGAATTCAACAATTAATATCTATAAGAAAAGCAATTCAAAATCAAGGACACCATTGTTTGTTAAATTGAATGAATTCATCTTATAGATGGTCCATGGGCATTTTCTTCATAATGAATATAGTTATTAAGAAAGAAACACAAGTTAATTTCAAGGTTATTGCATGAAAAATAGCCCTGGCAACAACAAGAGGAGCCCAATTAACATGAGGTGATTAGAAATTCTCATTATCTAGGAGTTGAACCAGTTAACATTTGTACGAAATGCAAACCATGTTGAATGGCACCATTGGCTGATGGATTTAAATAGATTTGGATTTTTATAGGTGTTTATACTTGTTTGATTCATTTAATATACTAGGTTGTTTAGCCACATGTGTTAGATTTCATTATCAAAGTATCAAAAAGTGGCTTTGGAATCAAAAGAGGAGCCTTATTAACCAAAAATGATTGGAGGAACTCTGTATTTTTGAATTCAACAATTAATATCAATAAGAAATGCAATTTAAAATCAAGGACACGATTGTTTGTAAAATTGAATGAATTCATGTAATTGATGGCCGACGTGTAATTTTTTCGCAATGAATATAGTTATTGAGAAAGAAAGAAATGTTAATTTCAGGGTTATTGCATGAAAATTAGTCCTGGTAACAACAAGAGGAGCCTAATTAACATGAGGTGAATAGAAATTCTCATTATTTAGGAATTAAACCAGTTAACATTTGTACGAAATGCAAACCATGATGAATGGCACCTTTGGCTGATGGATTTAAATAGATTTGCTGTTTTATTGGTGTTTATACATGTTTGATTCAATTAATATATTAGGTTGTTTAGCCACATGTGTTATATTTCGTGATCAATGTATCAAAAAGTGTGTTTGGGATCAAAAGAGGAAACTTGCTAACCAGAAATGATGCGAGGAACTCTCTATGTTGGAATTCAACAATTAATATCTATAAGAAATGCAATTCAAAATCAAGGACACCATTGTTTGTTAAATTGAATGAATTCATCTTATAGATGGTCCATGGGCATTTTCTTCATAATGAATATAGTTATTAAGAAGGAAACAAAAGTTAATTTCAAGGTTATTGCATGAAAAATAGCCCCAGTAACAACAAGAGGAGACTAATTAACATGAGGTGATTAGAAAATCTCATTATTTGGGAATTAAACCAGTTAACATTTGTACGAAATGCAAACCATGATGAATGACACCTTTGGCTGATGGAATTAAATAGATTTGATGTTTTATTGGTGTTTATACATGTTTAATTCAATTAATATATTAGGTTGTTTAGCCACATGTGTTATATTTCATGATCAATGTATCAAAAAGTGTGTTTGGGATCAAAAGAGGAAACTTGCTAACCAGAAATGATGCGAGGAACTCTCTATGTTGGAATTCAATAATTAATATCTATAAGAAATGCAATTCAAAATCAAGGACACCATTGTTTGTTAAATTGAATGAATTCATCTTATAGATGGTCCATGGGCATTTTCTTCATAACGAATATAGTTATTAAGAAGGAAACAAAAGTTAATTTCGAGGTTATTGCATGAAAAATAGCCCCGGTAACAACAAGAGGAGCCTAATTAACATGAGGTGATTAGAAAATCTCATTATTTAGGAATTAAACCAGTTAACATTTGTACGAAATGCAAACCATGATGAATGCCACCTTTGGCTGATGGATTTAAATAGATTTGGATTTTTATAGGTTTTTATACTTGTTTGATTCATTTAATATATTAGGTTGTTCAGCCACATGTGTTTATTTCATAATGAATGTATCAAAAAGTGTGTTTGTAATCAAAAGAGCAAACTTGCTAACCAGAAATGATGCGAGGAACTCTCTATTTTTGAATTCTGTAATTAATATCAATAAGAAATGCAATTCAAAATCAAGGACTCCATTGTTTGTTAAATTGAATGAATTCATCTTATAGATGGTCTAGGGGCATTTTTTTCATCATGAATATAGTTATTAAGAAGGAATCATAAGTAAAATTCAAGGGTTATTGCATGAAAAATAGTCGTGGCAAAAACAAGAGAAGTCTAATTAACATTAGGTGATTAGAATGTCTCATTATTTATGAATTAAACCAGTTAACATTTTTACGAAATGCAAACAATGATGAATGGCACCTTTGGATGATGGATTTAAATGGATTTGGAGATTTATTGGTGTATATACTTGTTTGATTGAATTAATATACTAGGTTGTTTAGCCACATGTGTTATATTTCATGATCAAAGTATCAAAAAGTGGCTTTGGAATCAAAAGAGGAGCCTTATTAACCAAAAATGATTGGAGGAACTCTCTATGTTTGAATTCAACAATTAATATCTATAAGAAATGCAATTCAAAATCAAGGACACCATTGTTTGTTAAATTGAATGAATTCATCTTATAGATGGTCCATGGGCATTTTCTTCATAACGAATATAGTTATTAAGAAGGAAACAAAAGTTAATTTCAAGGTTATTGCATGAAAAATAGCCCCGGTAACAACAAGAGGAGCCTAATTAACATGAGGTGATTAGAAAATCTCATTATTTAGGAATTAAAACCAGTTAACATTTGTACGAAATACAAACCATGATGAATGGCACCTTTGGCTGATGGAATTAAATAGATTTGATGTTTTATTGGTGTTTATACATGTTTAATTCAATTAATATATTAGGTTGTTTAGCCACATGTGTTATATTTCATGATCAACGTATCAAAAAGTGTGTTTGCAATCAAAAGAAAAAACTTGCTAACTAGAAATGATGCGAGGAACTCTCTATTTTTTAATTCAACAATTAATATCTATAAGAAATGCAATTCAAAATCAACGACACCATTGTTTGTTAAATTGAATGAATTCATCTTATAGATGGTCCATGGGCATTTTCTTCACGATGAATATAGTTATTAAGAAAGAAACACAAGTTAATTTCAAGGTTGCATGAAAAATAGCCCTGGCAACAACAAGAGGAGCCTAATTAACATGAGGTGATTAGAAATTCTCATTATCTAGGAGTTGAACCAGTTAACATTTGTACGAAATGCAAACCATGTTGAATGGCGCCTTTGGCTGATGGATTTAAATAGATTTGGATTTTTATAGGTGTTTATACTTGTTTGATTCATTTAATATACTAGGTTGTTTAGCCACATGTGTTTATTTCATAATGAATGTATCAAAAAGTGTGTTTGTAATCAAAAGAGGAAACTTGCTAACCAGAAATGATGCGAGGAACTCTCTATTTTTGAATTCTATAATTAATATCAATAAGAAATGCAATTCAAAATCAAGGACTCCATTGTTTGTTAAATTGAATGAATTCATCTTATAGATGGTCCAGGGGCATTTTTTCATCATGAATATAGTTATTAAGAAGGAATCATAAGTAAATTTCAAGGGTTATTGCATGAAAAAATAGTCGTGGCAAAAACAAGAGAAGTCTAATTAACATTAGGTGATTAGAATGTCTATTTATTTATGAATTAAACCAGTTAACATTTTTACGAAATGCAAACAATGATGAATGACACCTTTGGATGATGGATTTAAATAGATTTGGAGATTTATTGGTGTATATACTTGTTTGATTGAATTAATATACTAGGTTGTTTAGCCACATGTGTTATATTTCATGATCAAAGTATCAAAAAGTGGCTTTGGAATCAAAAGAGGAGCCTTATTAACCAAAAATGATTGGAGGAACTCTCTATTTTTGAATTCAACAATTAATATAAATAAGAAATGCAATTCAAAATCAACGACACCATTGTTTTGTTAAGATTGAATGAATTGATGTAATTGATGGCCGACGTGTAACTTTTTTTCGTAATGAATACAGCTATTGAGAAAGAAAGAAATGTTAATTTCAGGGTTATTGCATGAAAATTAGTCATGGTAACAACAAGAGGAGCCTAATTAACATGAGGTGATTAGAAATTCTCATTATTTAGGAATTAAACCAGTTAACATTTGTACGAAATGCAAACCATGTTGAATGGCACCTTTGGCTGATGGATTTTTAAATAGATTTGGATTTTTATAGGTGTTTATACTTGTTTGATTCATTTAATATTCTAGGTTGTTTAGCCACATGTGTTTATTTCATAATGAATGTATCAAAAAGTGTGTTTGTAATCAAAAGAGGAAACTTGCTAACCAGAAATGATGCGAGGATCTCTCTATTTTTGAATTCTATAATTAATATCAATAAGAAATGCAATTCAAAATCAAGGACTCCCATTGTTTGTTAAATTGAATGAATTCATCTTATAGATGGTCGAGGGGCATTTTTTCATCATGAATATAGTTATTAAGAAGGAATCATAAGTAAATTTCAAGGGTTATTGCATGAAAAATAGTCGTGGCAAAAACAAGAGAAGTCTAATTAACATTAGGTGATTAGAATGTCTCATTATTTATGAATTAAACCAGTTAACATTTTTACGAAATGCAAACAATGATGAATGGCACCTTTGGATGATGGATTTAAATAGATTTGGAGATTTATTGGTGTATATACTTGTTTGATTGAATTAATATACTAGGTTGTTTAGCCACATGTGTTATATTTCATGATCAAAGTATCAAAAAGTGGCTTTGGTATCAAAAGAGGAGCCTTATTAACCAAAAATGATTGGAGGAACTCTCTATTTTTGAATTCAAAAATTAATATAAATAAGAAATGCAATTCAAAATCAAGGACACCATTGCTTGTTAAATTGAATGAATTCATGTAATTGATGGCC